>LPNX010981741.1:169851-247340 GCA_001517045.1 Pseudotsuga menziesii
AAAGTTTGCCATTGTGGTTCAAGAAAAGTGATGGGAAAATCTCTTCTTTGAATGGTCTCCTTATGGGCTGGTAGAAGATATGACCTGAATTCAATGTCTGAGGCCTTAATGGTCTTAAAACAACTTTGCCCTGTCCTGGGGAGGCCTGTACACTCAGCTATGGCTGCCTCGTCCACATGAAACTCCTCTCGGCCAAACTTTACTGTTCTTCCATTGTAGCTCTGAGCGAAAGCTTCGGCGAGTGGCTGGTTAAAACTGGTGAGCCTTTCACAATAATCAAACACCTGTGCGGTTTTGAAGAACTCTGCTACTTGTGGGTGGGACTCGAGGTACCACACTCCATCTAGCTCTGTTCTGAGTGGCAGACCTATTTTGGCCATGAGCCGAACCTTTGTAAAGAGACCCCGTGATGAGGACTTGTTTTGATGAAATAGAACTCCTGGATCGAACCAGAACTCCAACTGCGCGATAACATAACAGGGAGCCTCGGGTCTGCTTGCAATGCTTAAGAAATGAGATACCCATTGAATGAGCTCAGCAGGTAATCACCTATGAAATCGCCCAACTTCGTGTGAAATGATGAATCGATTGGCTTCACATGATCTTCGGATACCTTACATTATGAGCCCCTGGGTGAATGATGGATCGATCAGCTTCGAATGATCTGGAGCTATGCATCATATTTTGAACCCCCTGCGTAATCCTGCGTAGTTAATGATATGGTGCTTCATAACTTGCTTTCAGCAGTAAAACGACATTAAACTTCATGATGGTCGTGTGAGACGCGTTCTGATCTTCTCCTTGGCGGCAAAACCCACAGGCTCGCTTGATGTGAAGCTTGAGTACGGACACGTGCTCTCTTTTTTAATTTTTTAATGAGATGCTTTTTTGGCAGCTAACATAACTTATCTTAATCCTTCTAGCTGCCAAGACTGGGCTCTTTTGGCAGCTAATGTGAACTTGAACCTTAGCTTGATTCTTCCGGCTGCCAGAACTGAGCTCTTTTGGTAGCGAATCTAGCCTCTACAAAACAGAGTTAACTACCACAAGCTGTCTTCTCGAAATTTGAAACTAAGACTCAAATAAATTTGATTTTTGACTTAGTAATGAGAACAAGGATCTCATTATTGACTCTAAAAAATTTAAAAATAAAAATTTTGGACTCAAACCTATCACCTAAAATAATAGAAAACCGACTGGTTATTTTAGGAGATAACACGTTCGCACAGGAAAAGTCCAGTGAAGCATCTATGGAAGCATTCCAGGAGATAGGGGAGAAAGAGCAAGCAACCAAAGATATCATGCGCAACCTAAAAAAGTAATTCACTATATTCGCCAACAATATTCTTCCACCAAAAAAGCAGTAGAGTGTCCCGGGATGGGCCACAGGTGAGTCTTAGGGGACTGTTGGGGCTCGATCTTTAAGGTCCTTTATTTTGGCAACTCCACGGTTTTGGTGCGAAGCTTGTAAGCGGAGTTGCGACCCAAAATAGTCTTAGGGGTGTTGGGGTTGGGTTGAAGCCCCTCTTTTTGTAAATGACCCATGGTTTAAACTCATGGTTTTTAAGCCCATGGTATTGTAATAGTGCACTTGTATAAATAGGCACTTATGTAAAGGATTCAGGTTAGGATTTTGAGACTTTTGATGTATGATGATTTGATGCGAAGAAATGAAATACCTATTTTAGGGTTTAAGGTTAAGTCCCAGCTGAGTGCGTGGACGACCTCTGCAGCTGAGTGCGTGGACGACCTCTGTAGCTGAGTGCGTAGAGGGTTTTGTAAGAAAGGTCAAGTCCCAGCTGAGTGTGTGGATGACCTTTGCAGCTGAGTGTGCAGAGGGTGTTGGAAGAAAGGTGCTACAGCTGAGTGCACAGCTTAGGATTGCTGAGAAGATCTGCAACTGAGTGCGCAGATCAGAACTGTATGTTTGCAAAAAGTTGAATATAAACACAGTTCTATGGATGTAGCCCCTACACTGGGGGTGAACCACGTATATCTTGTATTGTGGTGGTTCTTTTATGTTGTTTCTGTTATGTTTTATGCATTTGATAAGTAGATGATTGATAAAGTAAGATAAACTGTTAAGTATTACTTCGCTGTGAATTCCCAGTTAAGGGTTAAGCAAGAAACTGCTATTTATCTAAACTGCGAAGCTATTTAAGTGAATGTCAAAGCTCTGTATTGCATAATTAGTATTTGTTAAGGCTAAAGGTGCAGTAATATCCCTCTTTCTCTTGCAGAAACCTGATTCTGCGGCACCCCATAGCTGTTTCGGGTGAGACTGCAACCTGTTCGCAGGTTGTTGCCGAAAGGGCCAACACTGTGGATCTTTTGTTGGTGTGAAGATAAAAGCATAGATCCTGGGTCTTCCCATATCCCAACAATTATTTCAAGGCTCATAATCTAGATCTCATTTCTAAAAATTTTCATTAAGCATTCTAGATCTAGTTTAGGGAAATCGTCTGTTTTGCATGGCAATTTAAAGAGAATCCATAGGTTGCATGCTCTAGATTTATTTTTCCATTTTAAAAAGAACAAATCTATAAATCAGTGCATATTTCATTGGCTTCCCAAAAATCAATCCAATATCCCAAGGAAATCTTGCTTTCCTTGGTTCCTTTTTCACCGTTTTAGCTAGTTTTAACTTAGTTTTGTTTGGTTTAAAGTAGGCTGACCCAAAGGTACTTCCAAAGTGATTTTGGGAATAATTCATTCTAACATGCTCGCTGTATTTTATCAGGAATAAAAGAAATAATATAAGCTTCTGTTTGAAAGTGGCTTCGGGATCGTTCAAATCCCCCCAAGGGTCTCCCTTTTGACTATAATTTTAAATTTTGGGAAGTTGTAAGATATTGGTTTCATCCTATATAAGAAACAAGAGGATTCATATAATTTTACTGATATTATAACAGAAAATAATAAAATTTTTCTCCGAATAGGCTCTTTCGAGCCCATTCCCCATCCCCCCTAGGGGGATTCGTGCATTTTTTGTCGTTTTTCGCATTGTCTTATTTATTTTCAATTTAGATTAGTTCCATTCATGCAAAATAACATGATTTTATTACTTTATCATATATTCCATATTTTAGTATCAAAGTAACTTGAATACTTACCCCACGACTTCCCGATTGACCCATAAGGGGAAAGAGATGCGTGGTAGGAATAATTAGAATAACTGGTGGTTTGCTTCTTTTCTCTTGATACTTATCTTTGTTTTGATGTAAGTAATTATTATAAAATCATCCTCCTCCTTGATTCCCCGATTGAGGTCCACTTGGACTGAAAGAGGTTCCTGGAGGGTTTTTCTTTCTAAGAAAACACATCCTTTAAAACTCACTAAAATTGACAAGACTCCGGTGTGTATGCTATGCACTTGGATTAAGTTTGTTTTATCAGTCAAGATACATCAAAAGCAATGCGAGTGACTAGTTTAATTAGTTTTCACCTTCCCCAATCAACCACCATTAGGCAAAAATTCAACGCCTCGATCAAACCGTAAACAGTGGAAAAATACCCAAAGGAAGCGGGAACTCTTGAAAAGTGACCTTGAGGTGCCGATCTCTGTAACATATTTGGTTTTATTATGAACATAGTCTCAGAGACTCCATTAAGCCCACATATTCCTTGTGGGTAGCTGTTAAGGTTTATTTTTGGACATACTGTAAGTACCCTCGAGTATATCTGGAGTCCCCCCTCGCCTAATTTTAATCTATTCATATTTCACATTAACTTAAAACTTACCAAGAGGCAATCACAAAACTTTCACTCCAAGCACATGCAAATACATTGATTATTTTATGACTCCATTCTAAGGCACTGGCTATTTTCTTTGTATATATATTGTGTCTCAGCATTGTGCTTTCGTGTGCTCATTTTTGTATCTTGTCTTCTATGGTTGTTTATGCTTAAATCCCAAAATCCTAAGTAACTCATTAAGTTTCACATCATCCTACTAAATAATTTTTCCTTAGTAACTTAATAGTTGAGCCTAAATGGAGGAGTCAAGAACAAGGTGACAAGCTTGACTCGAGACTTGTCCTCAAGGACACACTGAGTGGGTTGAAGATTTCTGCCACATTCCCTCAGGTGTGTGAAAGGCAGAAACACTTTTTCGCGTCGTTGCCGAGGATAAATATTTTTATTCCCGGAGTACGACTTTTGTTTTCTACCTTTTTGTTTTTGCTTTGTTTGATGAACGCTATATTTTTAATTTTCATCTGGCTACTCCACTGATTTTTTTTTCAGCTTTTATTTTTACAAAGAAAAGAAAAAAATAATTTTTGTGAAAGATATATAAATGCTTATTTTCCTTTTTCACATGGCGACTCCATTGAAGGGATAAAACCTTGCTTTCTCATAATTTTGTTGAGACTTTTTGTGTGTAGATGATCTCATACGACATAGTAAAACTTTAAATGCTCATTATTCGACAGCTGCGGTTCAGTACAAAACCCATGGTTGATATATGCTACTGATAAGCTGTTATGGATGATGAATATTATGGTGCTCTAATTTCCAATGCATATCCTTCCATCAATTTCTCGGGCATCCTGGGTTTTCCTAAATATGAACCATATCTCCAGGATGAAAGATATTCTCAAGCTCCGACTTTTTATGGAAATGGTGATTCAACTGTCTGTCACATCATATTTGTTTTTGCATTTGTGACGAAACTCAACATACTTCATAGGGATAATGTGATGTGAATCTTTGCTCATTCTTTGAAAAATAAGGCTTGGACATGGCTTTATGGTCTTCCTGATAAATGCATTACCTCCCATGAAGACTTATGTGCTATGTTTTTTGAGAGGGGCATGATGGCGAGGGAGATATGATGACGGTTGTAGAAAGGACCCTCACCTACCTAAATGAGCTAAAGGAGCCCATGACTTCCATTATAGATGAATACACTCAGGATGATCCTATTGAATATCTTCACGAGGAACCCATGGTTGAACACATTGTTAAAGACTCACCTCATGTTACCATAGCTGAAAACATTAAGGATTTGAGGTATTCTCAAGTTTTTTGCAATGCTAATATATTTCCAGAAATCCCTCTAGAGGAACCCACTGAGCAACACATTCCAAGTGATCCCATTGAATATGTCCAAAAAGTTTCCTTGATTGAAGATAATATTGAAGATCCTCTTCATGATATCATAACGGAAGCATATAAAGAAACTTATGATAAGATCAATATGGTGTGTGATGACACAAGACCTTGTTCTCCACATGTTGATGAAGTTTTGGAAAGTCTAAATTCTCATAATATGTTTGAAACCAAAACTTTGAAGGATGATTATTACGAACATGAGGAGGGTAGTTATATCTTAGGATGTAGTACCAACAAGGAAGACATGGATAGGCAGGAGCATGATGACATGGATGAAGAGTCCCCCACATATGACATGGATGGGAGTGATGACTATTGGAATTTCATAGTCCAACTTGTGAAAATATTATTGAAAATCCCATCCATGATATGTCCAGTGAGGGGAGTGTCTATTCAAAAATTTGTGGAAGTACAATCTACGATTCATCCATAAAAGGGAGCATCGATACCTGGTAAAATATTAGGATGGAAGAGGAGCATTCATAATTTTCACATGATCATCCAGAGTCATATCATGCAGAGCCACACCAAGGTATCAGTAATGAAGACATTGAGAAGCAGTATTGTGAAAAGTCAGATGTGATGCAGTCAACGAAATATCAGTCTCAACCATCTTCTTCACATATAGAGGTTCCTTATGATTTGGAGCAGCTTGGTGCTTATACCATGCGTTATCATTCGGTAATCCTTGATGATCAGTATGATGATATAGTCAATCTACCTCATTAGGCTGATTGGTATATCAGTCCTATTCAGTCATGGATAGAAGCAACCCGCGCAAGCACTTACCAGTTTGGGAATAATTTTAATGACATTATTCATGCCTATTATTTCCCATCCAACCCGCCCATTCTGGGTCATCACGCAGGTTTACATTTTTTGAATAAAGTATCCTTACTTTGGCTGGTAACCAAAGAAAAGGAATTTTTTCTGTGTGTTAATAAAATGCTTAGGTAATTACATTGGATTTCTGATTACACTTAACCCTTTTTATATCATGATTAGAGTAGGAAAATAAGCTCCTTGAAAATGAGCATCTAATTTCTGCATTTCTATTTTGTACTTAGCTATAACAAAACTTTTCTTTCATTAGTTAGCTACATTTATTTTGTTTGAATAAATCAGCTTAATGGTTCATTTGGATTTTATATAAATCTTGTGCTACTAAGGTTTTCTTGTCAATTTGAGATGTTTTTACAGGGTGTATAAACCATAGATTTTGGTGTTCTCGTATCCTCTCCTTGCCTTGAAGACCAGATCAAGCACACGCTCCGCAGTTGGAGCCAGATGTTACCACCTTAGTTGTACTTAGTGGTTTTTATTAAGTGAGCTTGGTGATCGGACAAAGATGATTTGTTCAGACTTCAGAAGACCTTCTAAAGTGCTTTTGGGAAGTGGTTGTTGTACTATATCACATGTTCATACCCCATGGGGGAGTTGTAATAAAATGTACTAGCATGATAGTGTCTATAAAAGGCTCGGTCTCTTAGACTTTATTTGTCAATCCAATCAACCCAGGGTGTTTTTTCCCTTGGTTATTATTGGTTGTTGAATAAACAACTGATAATTTCTAAGTTTTTCACTCAATACCTCCAAAGTTGGGGTGGTCGGCTTGGCATTTAGTCCTATTGAGGTTATTAGAGTCTATGTGTTAATGTCTAAACATGCTAGGCATCATGGTCGAGTCATATGAACATGTTTAAGTCCCCCTAGGTTTTTAATTTTTTTAATTTTAATTTTTCCACAAAACTTAGGCTATTTTTTAATAGTCTAATTGGAAAAATTGGTTTTGTAATAAAAGTGGGCTCAATAATCAATTTCAGTCATGGGGGTGCTCATTTTAAAGCTTAGAGCACCATGTAAACTCATAGACCCACTTTTTCTAAGTTTTGAGTGATTTTTCCATCACTCAAGTAAAAAATCCCTAAAATTCAAATTTTGATTATTTAATTGATAAATTAATTAAATAATGGAAAAAACCCCAAATCCTAAATCATTGGGATTTGCTTCAATTTGACTGAAATCAGTCTCATCGGCTTGGGATTGACTGGATCTTACCATTCCTTAACTGAAGGAGGTGATATGGGCTGTCTGGGAGTGCACCACAGCATGCAATCTTGGGAATTGTGCCCTCTCTCTCTCTCATCCACACGTGTGGGCTCATCTGGATGAGTTTTGGTGGATGCTTCAGTCAGCAGGTTGAGGTGTCAGTCAGATCAGCTCTCTGATAGACAGTTGCACTTAGTGAGAGTCAGATCAGTCTCAGTTAGATACAGATCAGGCCCAGATTCACTCCACATGCATTTACAGTCTCTCTCTTCTTGGGAATTGCGCCCCCTGGGCTAGATCTCATGTTATTGTTATAAATAAAGCTCAATTTACCTTTTCCAAGCTAGTTAGAACTTGGATTGATGTGCTATTGCGATTGTACTATTGTTATTGTTCATTTGAAATAAAGAGAATCTTTGGAGGCAAGACGATGTCATGTCATTGTATGTGTGGATGAACATTGTCATGTTTCAATGAGGTAACCTGTATCTATGTTCATAATTTGCTGATTGTTTGTGGAATCATTGCTAAAGATTAATAATAAGTTTAATATAATATTGATAGGAAAGGAGTTTGTTAAGAATTTTATCGGCCATCTATTTCCTTTTGATGCATGTTTAGATATCTAGATTCAACATGATTTATAAGTTTATATGCATGCTATTCTGAAATCTCTGTGTATGTATTAACCGGATCTCACAAGTATTTTGGCAAGTCTTTGGATTCAGTTGTAGGTTTCTAGCTTGGAGAGGGTTCTGATCTATTTTTATTCCTCACTTTCTCCAAAACCATTCAAAGGCATAGTCCCTCGACATTACACCAGAAATCTCCACGGTTGATCTTCAAGGCTTCCAACACTCTTTCTGTCTCTTCCTCCTTATAAAAATCCAATTCTTACCTGGTTACTTTGGTTACAAGATTTGTTATCATTTATATTTGTCATATTAAAGTAAAACTTACATAGATCTATTATTTCAAGGCTCATAATCTAGATCTCATTTCTAAAAAGTTTCATTAAGCATTCTAGATCTAGTTTAGGGAAATCGTCCGTTTTGCATGGCAATTTAAAGAGAATCCGTAGGTTGCATGCTCTAGATTTATTTTTCTGTTTTAAAAATATTAAATCCATAAATCAGTGCATATTTAATTGGCTTCCCAAATAGCAAGCCAATATCCCAAGGAAAGCTTGCTTTCCTTGGTTCCTTTTTCACTGTTTTAGCTAGTTTTAACTTAGTTTTGTTTGGTTTAAAGTAGGCTGACCCAAATTTACTTCCAAAGTGATTTTGGGCATACTTCATTCTAACATTCTTTCTGTATTTTATCAGGCATAACAGAAATAAGAGAATATGCTGTTCGAAAGTGGCTTCGGGATTGTTCAAATTCCCCCAGGGGTCTCCCTTTTGACTATAATTTTAAACTTTGGGAAGTTTTAAGATATTGGTTTCATCCTATATAATAAACAAGAGGATTTAGATAATTTTACTGATATTTTAACAGCAAATAATAAAAGGTTTCTCCGAATAGGCTCTTTCGAGCCCATTCCCCATCCCCCTTGGGGGGCTTTGTGACTTTTTTGTTGTTTTTCGCATTGTCTTATTTATTTTCACTTTAGATTAGTTTAATTCATGCAAAATAACATGATTTTATTACTTTATCATATATTCCATATTTTACTATCAAAGTAACTTGAATACTTATCCCATGACTTCCCAATTGACCCGCAAAGGGAAAGAGATGCGTGGTAGGAATAATTAGAATAACCGGTGGTTTGATTCTTTTATTTTTCTACTTATATTTGTTTTTCTGTAATTAATTATTATAAAATCAACCCCCTCCTTGATTCCCCAATTGAGGTCCACTTGGTCCGAAAGAGGTTCCTGAAGGGTTTTTCTTTCTAAGATAACACATCCTTTAAAACTCACTAAAATTGACAAGACTCTGGTGTGTATGCTCTGCGCTTGGATGTGGTTCATCTGATCAGTCAAGACACAAATAAAGAAACGTGAGTGACTATTTTAATTTTTTTTCACCTTCCCCAATCAACCATCATCAGGCGAAAATCCAACGCCTCGATTAAATCGTAAACGGTGGCAAAATACCCAAAGGAAGCGAGAACTCCTGAAAAGTGACCTCGAGGTGCTGATATCTATTACATATTTGAGTGTACTATGAATACAGTCTTAGAGAATCCATTCATCCCACATATTCCTTGCGGGTAGCCGTGAAGTTTTATTTTTGGACATACTCCAAGTACCCTCGAGTATATCTGGAGTCGCCCCCTTGCCTAATTTTAATCTATTCATATTTCACATTAACTTAAAACGTACCAAGAGGCAATCGAAAAACATTCACTCCAAGCACATGCAAATACATTGATTATTATGACTCCATTCTAAGGCATTGGCTATTTTCTTTCTATATATATTGTGTCTCAGCATTGTGCTTTCATGTGCTCATTTTTGTATCTTTTCATCTATGGTTGTTTATGCTTAAATCCCAAACTCCTAAGTAACTCATTCAGTTTCAAATCATCATACTAAATAATTTTTCCTTAGTAAATTAATAGGGTCTACCCCCCTTGGCTTCATTAGGATTTGAGCCTAAACGAAGGAGTCAAGAACAAGGTGAAAGCCTTGACTCGAGACTTGCCCCCAAGGACACACCGAGTGGCTTGAATATTTCTACCATGTTCCCCCCCAGGTGTGTGAAAGGCGGAAACATGGCTAGTTCCATCAATATTCCATCTTGACAGAAAACATGACCCAACAAAATGCCAAACAAAGTACATAAAATACATTTCTTCAAATTCAGAGAAATATGGAATTGTCTACATCATTCTAACATCATTCAAAGACTCTTGATATGATCTTTAACTAGCCCATATACCATCCAATCATCAAATTATACCCCAAGAAATTTATGGGTAAAGTCTTTAAAAGAAACCACTACTATTCTATAAAATATAGTAGGTGCATTCTTTATTCCGAAGGGCATTACCGTATATTGGAAGCAATACCGTATATTGGAAGCAACCCCATTATTTCACGAAAGTGGTTTTATGTCAATCTTCTTCTGCAATCCTTATTTGATGGTACCTGGAGAATCCATTAGTGAACGAGTACAATTGCTTCCCTCCTATGATCTCCAATACTTGATCTGTGAAAGGGGTAGTAAATGGATCATGCAAGAAATCATCATCCAGTTTTCATAGGTTGAGACAGATACGAACTTCCCTAATTTTATTGTCTTGAATAACCATAGGGATAATCCATTTTGACTTTTAAAAAGGTTCTATAATGCTTTAATTTAGAATTCTATCTAACTTTGTCTTGACCTTCTCCTTATATCCAGGATTTAGTTTGTACAGCCAATGCTTGACAAGTTTGTGTTTGGTTTCGAGGAGACCTTCATTTTTCCTAGATTGCTAAAAATCCCCTTCATTTCTGAGAATTTAGTTGGGAATAAAGCCTGGAATTCATGCAATAAATATATAATCTTCCCTACTGTCTCATCATCCCAATAGTCCTGAATATTAGAACATTTTGGGTGCTCTAGGGAACCAATATTCACCTTCTTTATGTTGAGGGGCTTTAAAAAATTATCATTTGATAAGCCCAATCCCTCCACTGCTCGACTACACTCAGATTCAAGAATATTTATATCACTTGAATCATCATCTTTAGGATCGCCAGTTATGTTATAGCACTCCATCCATCTCTGAACCATTGTACTGTTTTGTTGAAAACTTGACATCAAAATAGGGATGCCTTTAAAAACCTTGGTTTTGATAACTTGCAGAGCAACATTAAGCATCAAATTGTCATAAAAAAGATAAAAGTATGTGTGAAAATACTAACTATCTCTTCCCATTCTACAGTTCCTCGTCGCAGCTTGACTGAAGTATACTAGTTTCTTGGTATCATGTCCAAAGTATGTATGAACTGATGAACCCATTCCTGTCACAATGACATCTTCCATGTCAGGCGACAATGTTCAATATGGTCGAAAGGATCCGTCAATCCCACATATTTATGGATAGTGTAATAATTATTTTTGTTGAATATGATTTATAACAACAATCTACATTAGGACCATTCTGGAATAGAGTTCTTGTGAACATCCCACCACCTATCTGGTGTAGCCTTCAACATAACATCTAGGGCTAACAGGTGTTGAGGTTCTAGTACCTTGTCTTCAAACTCTGTAAGAAATATATCTAGATTAGGTAATCCTTCATAAGAAGGTAGATCACATACCTCAGTACCTACCCATCGCAAATATTTCATGATCCTTGCATACTTCTGCATTGATACTTCATGTAGCTCGTTCTTCCAATTCTCCAAAGCTTCTCCTGATTCTGATGAACAAGAAATAATACTTTGCCATATCAATTTACCATGAGCTACTAGGTTGATGTAGTAATACATTGCAAACGTGATGTTTTATATATTATCCAACTATCCCTCTTGACCTTCCCTTTTTATGTGCTCGACATATCTCTATCCCTCTAAAGGATCGATTGAAGAGAATATCTACATTTATGAATATTAAAATGATAATATTCTCTGCTTGAAATTTATGTTTGTCTGATTCTCAATAGCCCAGTCGATCCCTAGAAATGCTGGATACATGTTGTATTTTCAAAAATATCTATCGCCTCAAAGTTGGAATAAGTACAGAGTCCTTCCATATCAATAGGAAATCGTGGCAATTGACCAATAAGTAGGACCTCTAATTGATTGGATAACCACAACTGAATAGGAGATCATACCAGCCCCGACTTTCCCATGATTTCTCAGGTTTTCCTTGTTATAAAATTAACATATGACCCTAGATAAAGAATGAGAAAATCCATATCATAGTCACCTATCTGAGAACTCATATGTATCTCTCAACCATCTTCAGTATTCTATTAATATGGTTAACATTTTTCTCTCGTCAGACACTGAGTTGAGGTTCTTCTATTAGAGCCGATAGCTCCGCCAAAGCATCTTTATCTTCTATAAGTGCTAAGCTTGTCTTAAAGAAAATGTTCAACTTGCTAATATTTTCGATCAGATTCCTTTGGAACGACTAGTTGAAACATTTTGGCATCTCTAGGATTGGTCCATCATCCAACATTGGAATATCAGTAGATGTTGAAGCATTATTTCTATCTATGAAATCGTTACGTGCATTGAAGAAGACTCCTTTTTCCTTCTGAACACCGAACGACACTTTCTTTTGTGTTGCTGGTCGAACTCTTGGATTTACCCATGGTGATCCTTGATCATCTCCAATTGCAACAGATCCTCTTGTTAAAACAACAATATTAGGTTCCCGAGGCTTGGGAGAAATATTCTGCATGTTCTGATTTGCATTTTGGGGTTGCTTCTAGTTCCCCGCAATTCTAGCTTGCCACTTAGAAATTACTCATGGAAACTCTTCAATAGTATGATCCAACACCTTACAATATGAGCATGTCGACGTAGGATTAGTGCAGTCTCTAATATAATGTCCCGATTGTCCACAATTGTAGTAAATATTTTGGCCTCTCCCTCGACCAAATCCTCCTCCTCCTCCTCGAATTCTAAAAGGACCACACCCCTTTTCTGTGTGTATTGTGCATGAGCTCGCTCAACTTGCATCTGCTCATCATTTTTCATCAAATATGTGTCGACCTTATTTTCCTATAGCAATTGGTATGCTTGACAGTCTTTTTCATCATGGCCCACAGATTGACATAATTTACAATATAAGATGGCAGGTGTACTTACTATATTTTGTAGATACATGCATTCCTTCGACCGATGAACTCTTGTCTAGAATATTCGACACCATGAAATCCCTTGTGAACTTATTGGATTCAATTCTATTGATGCAAGATAATCCAAGAAGGCCGAACATGAATCCTTATGATGGCCTTCAGTTCTGTACCTTGTACACTAGGTTTCCTCATGGATTTATTTTCCTTTATTGATATCTTCTATTTGTAATCTTAGATTAGCTAATTGTGACTGAATTTGCATCATTCCCGCACCATTTTCTCCAACCTATGAAGCTTATAATTTCATGGCAATCTCAATATCTTCACTCTGGAATACGATCTTCTACTGCATCAAGGAACACAAATATGTGGTAGTAGAGCAGTAATGAGCCATTCTCCATGTTAAACTTATACATCTAGAAACTCACCTTGGCCATTATGGTCTTGAGTCTCTAGTCGAATGCCTAGACATACTCAGTTGACAATTGATTGATCTCCTTTAACTCTGTGATGGATTGCAACTAGGACTTGGGATTCTTCAATTCATCTACTAGTCTAGATCAAGTATGATCTAATGACTTCTAAGGGGTTCCTGCAAGAACCACAGAAAAATTCATGTACCAATCGAGAGAACAAGCTCTAAATGCTGTGATCATCTGGGCTCTTTTTACAACCTCATCTTGGACTTATCGCATAGTCCAGACAACCTCACACAAGAACCAATGTTTCTTGGGGTCTTCCAACCCATTCCCATTGAATATAGGAAATTTTATGTCATTCCCATATTTCCTGTGTACTTGGGGTACTAACGTATTTGAATTAAATGTTCCACTAGTAGGAACTCCCTGATGACTCTCTTGGCTATTACTATTACTGTCATTTGATAAAACACACTTTGAAATACTTTTGGGTCTTACCTATGATGTTGGAGATGTACTTGGAGTTGTGGGTATGTCGTACTCTTGGGCCTAGTATGGATCTATCACATCTTCTTCATCTTCAGAGATAAGCTGATATTCCTCCTCTTCATTGCAAGATTCCCAATCGAGAGGTGGCACCAACTTGTAGTCCCTTCTTTTGGTCACACTACAACTCTCTTTCCTTGTTGCAGTTCTTCTCCTCTTTCTCGACTAGAATATTATTCCACCCTTTTTGGCAGCCACCCTCTTCCTCAGTCTCACTTTTGGTTGGGAACATCTGTGTTTACCCTATCCATCTCGTTCATACCTTCCTTCCATCATAACCCATGTCTTTTGTGCGCAATGATTTACTCGTCAGACTCCATCCTTAAGATCCCTTTTTCAGTAACTATCATTTGATCCACAACTTTAGAGATTTTAGATATCAACCTCTAGGTTCTTGGAATAACTCTCTCTCTGCGTCACTATATGACTTGATAGTATCGACAACAATGTTAGTAATGTATCCTTCCAAAATGAAATCGACCCAAAATTCAACAACTATGGATATATAATTACTGACACTCTTCAATCGTCAGATTAGATGAGGAGTCCACTCTTTGGGTTCTTTTCCTTGCAATTTTTTCCTTTGATTTGCTATGTTTATAAACCATTCATACAGTACAATAGGAAATCCACTAAAGAATATTTCATGAATATATGAGTAAAAATACCTTTATAACCATCATGTCGGAGTCAATCATGATCCCTTACATTCTTCTTGTGAAAATCCTCTCACTTTTTAGTCACCCAATCCAGGATCTTTGGCTTCATCAAGTGCCAAAATGTGTCCCCTTCACAATGATCCTGGTCGCGACAATAGAACCATTTGTTGGCATGTTTCCACTCACCTAGGCTCAATCTCCATCTTGACTAGCAAAACCCAAGGCACCATCCCGATAGAGCATAATCCCATTGACAATACCTATGACACAAGTGAGGTCTCACCCGAGATACCTATAGGGTCTGCAAGAACCAAGATTCTACAATTACAGAAGGTGATACCTCCATGGTCACACTCAACATACTACCCAAACGAGGTAGATAGATGAACAACCATTGAGATATAACAACAACATATAAAATATACAGATCTAAATCATGTATACCATATTTTCCTTATCAGTATTCCACTTGATCATTAGCAATATCAGTTGCAAGAAACTCACAAATATTCATATACAAAATAAACAGATATCATTGACACAATGGTTTAACATGGAAACCCATATGAAAAAAAACCACAAAGCACTCTTCATCTGGCATAAGTTGTGACTTGAACTCTATTGGCCTACACACACAATCTGTAGACATCTATCCAAATCACCTTACAATAAATCAGATCCATGCAGACAACTTATGTATTGACATTATATATCTTTTTTTACTCTTATTATTTTCTTACCCTTTATCTTACATAAGCTTTTTCAACTAGTACTCAATTAACAGTCGACTAACACTCAATTAGTAGTCAACTACAAACCGCCAAAAATCCTCTCAAGATATACCAACTCAAAAATCCATTTTACATTTATATAGGCTCTAATGACTGAGTTTACATCCATGACTATACCTAAAGTGGACCACTTGTCTAACTTAACTCACCGCTTACATTTAATGTCTCCTAAGAAACTAACCAAGTTTTTGGATTCAACCTACTCTTTCCTCGTTCTGTCGTAGCCTTGTTCACACTGCAACCGGTTTCCTCAAAAGTTCTGATCCAAACTCTTATAGACTTTCCTAGGGCCAACAATCGACCTTGAGTTTTTCAGATTTACAATGTTCATCCATTTCCTGCAATTAACCAGTAAAATAAGTTGCTGATTTTTTTGATTCTTCTTCTTTCCTCTTTAGTGTCTGCATGACATTGGTTGTAACCCTTTTTACATTTTCTATAGTGTTTCTTTGTGTGTGAATAATATCCATTGCTTGGACAATTGAGAGATTCAATTTATTGTCATTTTATCCAAGCCATGGCTCTTCATCTATATCTGCCTTGGACCGGTATTCCAAATGTTAGTATGTTTACTGAAGATACCCGCTCTGACCAATTGTTGGTATTTATTTATTATTGAGAGGGGGGGGGGGAATCAGTAATTACAAATAAGTTTATAATTTTAACTTAATCAAATTTTCATAGATTTAAACTTTTTATCTTTCACAATAATAAACAGAATAACACACATATTCTTGAAAGAAAATGTATATCTATAGATATATAAGTGTAGTTACATTAGTAGGATACAACTGTCTCCAACACATGAGCACCCACTCTTTTCAGGTGTTAATATGATCTCAAGTACAATTTGTGACATGCGGGCACCGACCCACAATAACTTCTATCTCCGTAAGCACAAACTTACAATCTTCATGCTTTGACTCGAACTAATATCAGTATGTCTATGCAAACTACAACTTGTGTCTTTAATATTTGACATGTGGAAGACTTGTGTTCTCCTGTTGTGGAATTTACAACTTCCATTTGTTCTCCAACACCCACTTGAATGAGGCTATGCCCCCCTGGGTTTTATTTGCATCCATAGAAAGGATATTGTTGCACGCTGATTGTATTTTCCAGAACCCACTGGAAGGATGATCCTCTACTTGTTTCCTTGTTCAACCTCCCTGATATGAAATGTAATTGTATGAAAATTTTCGAATAGAAAAATACCTTTTCTTCAAATTCCACAACTGCTGCAATCTTTTGATCTGCATCTATGTATCTGCATCAGATAGTTTACCAAAATAAAATGTGTGAAACCAACTGTGATATGCATATTCAACTTCTGTAACTAATGCCATATTTGATCTGCATTTGCGTATCTGCATAAGATAGTTTCCCAAAATATGATGTGCAAAAGCAATCATGATCTGATTATTCTTAGTTGATTTGCATTCTATGTCTATAGAATTTCTAGCTCAGTCACACTTGCTTCTCTATGATATGGATCTTTACTATGTAGGAACTTCACACATCCGATCTATTAGTATTCTTCTTCAATTCATTCACTCACTATTCATTATGCATTGCGACTCCGCTTCATAAAGATATTTTATGTGATCAACGAGCCATTGATACCCCAAAATTTCAAATCTTGTTAAGCAATTATTTTAAATCTTCGTTTTCACAAGCTTAATTCACCTTATCCATCTCTTTCTTAGTTATCATCATCTTGACTCAAGAGATGTGTCCACTTGGTGAAATCTTTTAACTTCAGATGATGCTCCACTTGATTGCTTCTTTGGAAAGTTAGGACCTGCATCGACATGCCATTTTTCACAAATAATATTTGTAGTCTATGATGCACATATGCCAACGTCCTTGTGGTACTTTTTCACACATCAGTTTGTTGCTTATTTCGCTTTACAAATATTTGTACCACTTACCAACTTTCTTGTGGGAAATTTACACAGAATATTATTTCACTTTCTTCATATGTTTCAAAAGAAATATTTGCACATTTGTGTTATTTAAAATATTCTTCTATATGTATGAATATGTGTGCATTTACGACTAAGGTATAACTTGCATACATATTTGCTTCCCTTTATTTGAAATATACATATATATAGCCATATAGAAACATACACGAGCATCAATATAACATTTATCAGCATACAAGAGCATCAATGTCACATTTATCATTACTTGGAATTATATCATGTGCTGGTACATTTACTTCATATTTGACTTTAATGATAATATATCAACAATCTCCCCCTTTATCATTGATGTTAACACAAGTGGGATCCCCATATCAATGCTCCCCTTGTCATTAGGATCTTCCTTTTTCATCTTCATCATCCATATTGTTCTCCTTCTTTCATCTTCTCTCCATATTTTATCTTCTCTCCCCCTTTGATATCAATGACATAGGATATTTTCATTACTGACCCCCTGGATTTGTGCTCATTGCTTCCAGCTTTATTTGGTAATCTTATTTGAGCTTTTGCAAATTTTTCTCTGTCCTAGAGACTTATTCCTTCGACTGCTTTCTTTTGTCTCAAGATTTTCTTCGACTTGGTTGGACACGGACTCGAGAAATTCTATGCTGTCATTGATTTCCTTCTTACCTTCTTTATGCAATTGTGGAAATACTTATGTTAGGTTGTGAGCTTCCTCCTGTAGAGGACCATGTCTTTTTATTAAAATTTTGTGTTTGTTTATGAAATATGTCATCTCTAGTTGTTTCAATTTAAATTCTACCATTTTGTGTCTTTTCTCAATCTCAGATAGAGTAACCAAAATTTCACCAATCCTTTTCTCTCTTTCTTGTGCAATTTGTAACTTCTTTTCTACTTCCTTTATCTATTCATTTTAAATTAGAGGCATCCACAGTTGAGCAATTTCCTCATGCAATTCTGCGCATTCTTCATCCAAGTCCTTGATATTTATGACCTTTTCAAGAGATTTTTCACATGGAGTTTGGACTTCAAGAGTATTTATAGGTGCATGAGATAGATTTTCGATATTTACTTGAACTCCTTGAACAGTTTCCTTAAATTTTTTCATGTTTTCGTTGAGAGTGGCATCCTTCAATTCTAACTCGGGAAAAACTTTAATTCTTCCTCAACTATTGTTCACAATTTTGAAAAATCTTGTCTTTCTTTTTTTACTTCATGTCTTAGATGATTTCCTCCCCCAACTTATTATTTTACTTCTTTTTCAAGGGAATATGTATTTTGTGCTATCTTTGATTTCATCTTTAGACATTTGTTATGTAAGGTTTGATTTTCACTCATACTAGTGCGCCACTTTGACAAGACAACCTAAAATCATCGTATTTTTTCTTGCACTGTGGAAGTATGTAGTTCATATAATTCGTCTACATAAAAACATTAGAGAAATAATTATACATGACTTATGAAGGTTTGGGCTTCTTGAGTGGAGAATCCCAGCACATCAGAAGGGATCTTCAAGGGTTGATTTGGCAGCTTGCTTGTCTATGATTGCGCTCCCCTAGGAGAAGAATCCTTTATCTTTCTCTCTTTGGTAGATAACATGTGTTGCTTTAGATCTGCAATATTTCTTCCAATATCATAATATTTTCTTCTTGTTGAGTAGCGAGTTCATCAACATCTATCTTTGTAACTGAGTCCTCCATAACTTCTTCTATTACATTATGAATATATACACATATTTTTTCAAAATTATCCTTGGTGGGTGTACATACAGGTTTGGGATAATAGGAATTTTTCTTCTTTCTTTCCGACCCTTCTGGATTGCTGACTGCCTTCCTCTTTTTAGAGGGAACTTATTGTTGTGTAGAATTGGTAGGTATACCAAAGAACGGTTCCTCGATTATGGAAACTGTTAAACTAGAAACAACAAAGAAGGTCTTCTTGCATGCATGTGTTCTTCCATGCAGAAGAATTAATTAGGAAGCCAATTGTATTTAATTATTTTTCCTAAGTTTACTTTGGAAAATAACTAAAGTGATATAATTGTTTATTAACTTTAGTGAAACACTAGTTAATATGAAAGTGAAATTAGCGTTTTCTCTTTACGTAAAGTTATAAAAGGGAGATCAATTGATGGAGAGGACACACACTTGTATTTTGACAGAGACATGATACAGATAGGGAGAGAATTTCAGTCAAAGGATTTAGCTGGGAAGACGGAGGAGCGAGCAGTAGGATCACCGAGCTTCGTACAGTTGGGCCATATACTCACGCAAGAGGGTGCTAAGGTTTAGCTGGGGGTTTTCCCAGTGATTCCGCTGTGTAACTACATTCACTAGGTTTGGGTGAATTTGAAGTATTGTAAATGCTCCATATTTTCTCATAATAAAATCTATATCTGAATGCTGCACCGATTTTCCCATCTTGGGTTTTTCCGGGGGTTTCCATACCCAAAAATAATAGTGTCAATATTGTCCTGTGATGTTGTGATTTATTTCTCAGTTTTATATTTTGTTGTGTACTCTAAAAGATATTCATTTGTGGTTATCAATAGATATTTGCATGCACTGTTTATCCCTAGTTTGATTATTAAAGGAAAATTTACATGGTATCAGAGCTCTTGTGAGCTAAAGTTGAGAGATTTGCAGTAGATATGATAGATCAGGGACATATCTATAGGAAGACACAAACATAGACTTCCAAATCTAGGGTTTGACAGGTACACTTCACTATGGCCATGCAATTGAGAGTGGAGGATAGACTCCAGGGTGCTCAAAAATTTCCTACATGAAAAGAAAGGATCACAAGGATACTGGACATTAGTGATGCAGAGGATCATATTGACTCCACGAAGGTTGCACCCACAGATTCAATAGATCTAGTAGCTTGAAATAATATTGATTCCAGATCCATGTTTATTATCATGGATGGAATGAAGGACCATATAGCCCCTCACCTTTCTGGTAAGAAGACTGCAAAAAAATGTGGACGGCTTTAGAGAGTCTGTACCAAAGCAAGAACAAGAACCGAATGATGGTGTTGCAAGAGAGGATGTGCAACACCAAGATGGAAAAGGGAGAAGGAGTGGTGCCTTATCTCATGAGACTTACACAGATCAGGGATGAGCTTGGAGCTGTTGGCTCTAAGACAATGGATGAGGAGCTAGTTTAGATAGCCCTCAATGGATTCTCTAAGCCATGGGACACCTTTGTCAAAGGTTTTTAGGATAGAGAGAAGCGCCCCGATTGACAAAGAATATGGGATGAATTTGTGTAGGAGGAGACTCACATGGGTCAAGGACTAGGCTCATCCAGTAGTGCCCCACAGATTGTGGATGAGGAGGCTCTATCCCTTACAGGGAAGAGCAAGGGGAAGGAAAATAGGAAGAAGGATGATAAGAATAATCTTAACATTTCAAAGGTTGAGTGTTTTATCTACCACAAGCAGGGACACTTTTCCTCTCAGTGCCCATATAAGAAGAAGAAGAGTAACACTTTGATGAGTTCAACAGGAACTTTGCTGAGGAGTTTTGCTTGATAGCTTGCATGGAAAGCATCGTAGGGAGCATAATATGGTACATTGACAGTGGAGCATCTAGTCACATGACTGGACATAATAGATTCTTCAGAGACTTGCGAGAGGGTGGAATAGGGATCCACGTTGATTTGGGTGATGATGCGTGATATCAGGCGCAGGGAGTTGGCACTGTTTCGTTTGACAGGAAGTCTGGAAAACCCCTTAGTTTTTCTAATATGTTATATGTTCCAGGACTAACCAAGAACCTTATACCAGTCTCCACTCTAGAGGACAAGGGATATTAGGTGAAGTTCCATGACCATATAGTGTATATCAGGCCCAAGGGTTCAGATAGGAGCTTGGATCAGGTGATTGGCAGAAGGAGTGGGAAAGTGTACAGATTACACTTTGAGCCTGCAAAGGATCTAGTCAGTAGTAACAACAATAGTCAGGGTGAGTTGTAGCATAGGAGGATGGCACACTTACACCATGTATCACTAAAACATTTGAGATATGAAGTCATTAGAGTTCCTTATATACAAGAGGAAAAGCATAACCACTGCAAGGGTTGTGCTTTGGGGAAGAAAATCAGGAAGTATTTCCCATAGAGTGAGCACAAGTATAAGGAGCCCTTGGACTAGGTGCATTTCGATGTATACAAACATATGAGTGTCCATTCATTCAGTGGTCAAAGTTACTATGTAACCTTCATTGATGACTATTCCAGGAAAACTTGGATCTATTTCCTGAAGGCCAAGTCAGAGGTCTTTGAGAAGTTTCGAGAGTTCAAGACTCTTGTGGAGAACCAAACAGGAAAGAAGATTCAGGTGTTGAGAATAGACAATGGGGGTGAATACACCTCTAATGAGTTCATGGAGTACTATTCAATAGAGGGGATCAAGAAGGAGCACACTATGCCCCATACCCCACAATAGAATGGAGTTGTAGAGCAGAAGAATAGGACTATGGTTGGAGCAACCAAGGCCATGTTATTTGATCAGACATTACCACTATTCTTCTGGTCTGAGGCATACAAGACAACAGTATACATTTAGAACAGGTATCCCCACACACTTTTGGGGAGGAAGACACTAGAGGAGGTCTTCACGGGCACTAGGCCAGATGTGAGTCACATTTGCATATTTGGTAGTGTCTGCTATTGTCATGTTCATGCTGACAATAAGAAGAAGCTTGACCCTTATGGAGAGAAGGGGTTACTTGATGGTTACAACAAGATTTCAAAGGAATATAGATTTTACATTGCTACTTGCAGCAGGATCATTGTGAGCAGGGATGTCCAATTCGATGAGAATAGGGCCTTGTGGAGATCTTTGGACATACCAATAGAGCAACAACCAACATAGGAGTCAGGAGTCAAGTTGGAGAAGCAAGATGTACAGGTACAGGTATAGACACATAGCACTGGTTTTGGTGGTTAGAGGGAGTTAGGTGGATAGGATTCTATAGTCATTAAGGATGAGATGCAGCAGGAGATGGATATCTAGTAGCCTCAGTAGGTTGACACTAGGATAAGGCCTCAGTGGTTTAGGTCCACAATGCATGATTCCAGGCAGGTTGATCCTCCACAAAGATATTTTAGATGGAGTGTACCACCGAAAAGTCTTAGCTACATGGCATTGATGACAGAGTTGATTAACTCTGAACCTTCCAGCTCTGGGGAGGTGTTGCAGCTGCAACATTTTCCCAAAATTCAAAATTTTTTGGGACCCTCCTTTAAATTTGTTTTTCCCGGTTTGGGTTTTACTTGATGTTGAATGAATACTATTTTATGCGGGAAAATGTTTTTATGTTTTAATTTTCTTTTGCCTCACCCTTGGAAGTATTTTGGATTTTTTGGGTCGGGAGACTAGTCACCTGCGCGTCCGTCGTTGTGGAGCAGAACCGGACACCAAGTCCAAAGCCAAGTGTTTTGGCCTCCGATGTTTTGTCTTTATCGAAGGTTGTTTTGAAAGCCGGTCGGAACCATTGTTCATATGTCTTCTGCTGTTGTGGAAGGGGTTCTGTGAAACGATCCGATAGTTATTCCATCCTTTTTTGATCCCCACCGTGTTGTTTCGCCGGTTTTTGGTTCTCATCAACTCTCACCGTTGCGGCTCTAGAAAGCACTATGATTCTGAAAGTTTGTTTTGTCCGTTTGATTCAAAGTTATTTTTGGCTCCGATTTTGCTAATCTACAGAACTCATTTCTTTTACGGGTTCGCCGTTGTGTCTCTCCAACCTTTTATTGCTCCGACGCCTTATTCTTGCGAGCTCTAATGCGAATGTTGATATGTTTCTCCACTGATGCCTTTGCAAACTCTCTTCTATTTTATCATTCTCCATTGCGGAGGCAATGTTGACTTGGTCGCCGACCCCTTAGCATTTTGCCGCCCGATGACCTTTTTCTTCCCACCGATTATAGTTGACCGGGGCGTATATATAGTGGAGTTGGGGTGGTTCATTATTTTATTGTTATTTTTGGACTTTTCTCTGCGCGTTCTTTTTCGCTCGAGCAGACCGAGATTCTCACTGTCGGTACCGTCACTCCTAGGTGGCTCCATCATGGAAGTTCAATGGTTTTCCTCTCGCCAATCGCGCAGCAGTACCAGGTAGGCCCTTGTGCTCGTTTTCTCGTTCTGGTCAATTGGATGAGCTGTTTTCTTGTCTTCGTGGTTAGTGTTTTACTTAGGTTTCCGTCTTGACATGTATATATTCTAAGGTGAATGGTATGACTATCAGTGGGGGGGGTATTTGTGGTTTACTTGATGTTTTCTCCCACAGCCGTTATGGTTTTGCAGCCTACACTTGATTGCTGGGGAAGTCGGTGTAGACGACCATTATGCTGTCTGCACCAGTTTCCCCCATTGTGTGTTTGGCAATCCAGGGGACTTTCATGGATTTATTATGAGGCCATGATGATTGGTTCCACAGTTCGGCCGCTCACGTCTTCACAAACCAACACCTGTTTTTTGTTCTACTTCCCGCTTGGGGTGACCTTGTTCAGTCTCGAATCCGAACCCTAGACCAGTCTAAGATGGACCATGAAGTGAACATTTACAGTCCTCTAGGGTGCTATCACCTGTAGCGTCCCCTTTGAGCTAATTAGATTAGGTGCCTTTTGTGTTCCGCATGACGTATAGGTCGTGGCGCTGAGAGAGGGTTCAAGACTGTTTTCATTTTGACAAAGGCCGTGTTTTCCAAATATGAACTTTGTTGGACTGAGCTGGTTTTAGTTTTGGGCAAGAGCATTTGTTTGAACATTGTTTGCTTATTTTTTATAACTTCCGTCATGTTTAACGCAGATGAGGTATAACGCTTATATTGTTATCTTTATCTTTAAATGTTGTCCAGAAATGACCTAACAGAACCTAAAATACATTTTTATACATGACAGGGGAATTCCTCAGAACTTAAGATGTCTAAACGTCAAAAGAAGAAGGCTTTCGCGGTCGAAGAGGAACCCGAAGTCAAAGTCATCACCAGAGTCGAATATACTTAGGAAGACACCAAATGCATGATTGGTGTAGAACCTGAATATCAATGGGGGGATATTTACAGATTGATTACGCGTTGAGAGGTGCCTGACATAGGTTTTGAGGAAGAAAACATCTATGCCAACATAGAGAGGTCTTCATTAATGAATATTGCTACGAGACCTGAACTCTTTCCATGCTCAGAGGTGATCGGGTGGATTCTGCCCAGGGCAGATGTGACCACCATGATTCTTGAAAATGTTGATAAACAGGGTTATGCTGCTTATAGCCTTGGATATGTGGCCCTGGCTTACCACTTGCCAGAAGCACAAATATATCTGACTGAAGATTGGCTGAAAAGCATCAGGATGGACCTAGTTGAGACACTCAAGAGGATTCTCATGCCTGGAAAAAACTTTAGAACCAGGCCGACTGGAGAGTATGACACTACAAGTCTAAGAACCCCTTACAGGCTCATCACCTTGATGCTGAATAGGATTTTCGGGAGAGCCCACGGTAAAAGCTTCAAATTGGAGTGGGTGCCGATAATTTTCTATTTTGCAACATAAGGGACCGTTTTCAATTGGGCCAACATTATGTCCAATAGCCTCTCAGCCTGCATGGCATCAGTATTAGGAGGGGTGTCCCAAAAGAAATCAGAGTTCTACATGAGCTTCATATTGATTGATTGTATACTATGCAATCAACCCTTCCCCAACCTAAGGTGCATCTGGGATCGGGAAAGAACACCGGTATACTCGGCATACAAGCCATTGTGGGCTCACAAGTATCATAGCCATTATAGGGAAGTGTGTGAGCACTTCATTATGCCACTATATACCTTAATTTCCTTGAAAGAATGCAACTGCATGTTGGAGGAGGCATTGCAGGTGATTGAAGAGTATGCTGATTATTACTTGATTGAGGATGGGCTATATTTCAGAATGTTTGGAGGCTCTAGAGCACCCTCACTACTGCCTAAGTATGCCACAGACTATGTAATCCACAAAGAGGCATTTAGACAAGTCTTTTTAGATGGCATAGGGAGTTTTCTATTTGAACATAAGAAAGCAGCATACCCCCCTTTGCCATTTAGATTGGGAAGTTACAAGTTTACCAAGGTAAAGAGGGCTGATGAATTCATGGAGGAGTTGGAGAAATTCCATTTTGGGGAAATGCGTTTCCACAGGAATGACTCTCGGAATAAGGTTGCAGAACACTGCAAAGAGGCGATTGTACATTTTTAATACACTAGCCACTGGGACAGAGAGGAGTCCATTTTTCGCAGTGCATAGAACATGATGGCCTTAAGACGAAGGTTTAGAAAGAAAATCACCACCAAAGGTGGAAAGGGATAGTACAAGCAGGCAAAGGCCGAGGAGGAGGAAACCAGGAAAATAAATGAAGAGGCTAGAAGGCTCGCCCAAGAGGCCGAAGGCTGGCTAAAAGGAGAAGAGGAGGAGAAGAGAAAAGCTGCACAAGAGGCAGCCAGAAAGGCAGAAGAAGCTTCCAAAAGCGAAGAAGAAGAAAGAAAAGGAAAGATAAATGAGGAGGTGAAGAAGCAAGAAGCAGAGAAGGTAAATCTGACACAGGAAGTAACAAAACAATTAGCTTCTCACGTAGCAGGCAGTCAGGCTCAGGACTTGGAAAACCCTGACATTCAAGATCCTGAAGCGCCTGCTTCCAGCACACCAGGACAGGCTATGGTTCCCACTCTTAGGCTAATCCCCTTTGAACAAAAAAAGGGGAGGAGGTACCGGATTTTAATACTATCTTTTATGATAAAGAAAAGAAAAGGATAGTAAAGTGGACTGAGAGGAAGGTTGAAACTGGGGGGCTGTATAGTAAAATGATAAATGATACAACTATTGTATATAGGACAGACAGAGACCCCAGGTTCACTATCAGAGTGGGGGCTGCATTGATCCATGCTTCTGAGGACAATGTAGATAAAATAATGACTGATCTCGAACAGTCCAAGAAGTCCTCTTCCCAGCTCAAAGATACCCTGAGAAAGGAAAGAGAGGAAAATAATAAGTTAAAGAGAAAGTTTGAAGACATACAAAAGGAGATCAAGTCTTCAAAAGCTAAGATTCAGATCCTCTAGATAGAGAAGAGATCTATGGAGACTGCTCAAGAGTGTCTGGAGAAAGTACAACAGGAATATCAAGAGTTGAGGGCAGAAAAGAGTAGCTGCTAGGTAGGATAGGGGATTTGGAGCTGCAGAAGGCTACCTTGGAGGAAGGTGAGAGGCAGTCTCAAGAGAAAAAGGTAGAACTTAAAGAGCAGATTACCTCGTTGACAAAAACTTTATAAGAGGCTAAGGAATAGTAGGTTAGTTTCCAGCCTTTCAACGAGCATGTTCTGGCACAGAGAGCCAAGATGCAGTAGCTGCAAGCAGCCATAGAAGAAGAAAGATGCAAGGTTTTGTAGGTAGAAAACCAGTTGGAAGAGATTGTGGAGACCTCTTCATATTTTGTTGACAGATCTCAGGACATCCTGGAAGTCCTGACAGGAAGGATGGCAAGGTTAGAAGCTAATGAAGAAACCCTTGCAGAGTTACCCTGAAAAGATCAACAAGCCCTCAGGAAGGACTATGATTTGTTAGAATTTTCCATCAACACATCCTAAGAGTTCAAGAAGTATGTTAAGAAGACAAGAGGGGAATGTGCATAATTCTTCAAGAGACTTCTGATCATGTATAATCGATGCCAGGTAGAGCCTGAAAAAAGAATGGATGCTTTTCTGGACCACAGCCTGTTTTTGGAAATTTTGCAAAAAAGGTATCATTAAGATGAAAAAAGGATATAGCACATTAAAGCTTTATATGAACAGACCCTAAGGAATGAGGTAGATCATTCCGTGGTTAGTGTACAGCTATTAGAAGACCATCTTCACCTGAGCACAACCAGAATAGAAGTCATCAGAAACCAGGCTACAAAATTTGAAATAAATATTCGATTCTTGGAACCTTTTGAATTTGATAGTATTGCTTCAGAGGCTTCGGCGTGGAATAAATTTTTGAATAACCAAGCGGGGCCCTCCTCATGAACATTTGTTCACTTTTGTAATATTTTGTAAATTTTATAAACACTTAGTGAAAGTAAATTTTTGGGAGGCAAAGAGTTGGGGAAGCCCAAGAGTCATTCATGGGCAGCCCAATAGTCTTGTTCTTTTGTATAAATATAGAAGATTTAAATGAGGGGAGGGACTTTTTCCCAGCTAGATTAGTGAAGACATATTGTAACAAGAACTATTTCCTTTTGCAATAGAGAATTACAGTTTGCCTGCTAGAGAAAGCTTGGTAGGATGTTCAAATGTTATGCTATGGATTTGTTGAAGAGGAACTATTTCGTTTTCAACTTTTTGTCCATTAACTGTGAGATCGTTCTAACTCTTAGGACTTATGTTCTTGTTTGAATGATTTCTGGTTCATTTATGAAAATTACCACCATGAGTAATGAATGTTGTTTGTAAGCAATTGGCTATCTGGTTGTTTAAATATCTTTAATTGTTCATGTGTTTTGGAAGAAGTATCAACTATCTGTAATTTCTCTTTATAATGCATGTACAAGATACATTACTCATTAATAGGTGACAATATTTCTCCCTGGGGATAGGTAGGTAGTTAGATTTTAATTCTTGTTGTGTGTGATTTAGATGCATGAGAGCCTAAGACGAGAGGTAAGAACCTGCGCATCATATTGTAAACACTCCTTGCATTCTCAATCAATCTGCATGTTAGGTAGGCACTTGCATATCATATTTAGAATAAAAATACAAAATATACACAGTGGACTGGGCCGCAACCGGTAAAACCTTTTTATTTTTGACCTACGGTAGCTGGACCGCAAACCGGACGGATTCCCTACACCAAACAGTCACGGGCTAGTTGGGAACGTTGATTGGGGAGAATCCCTTGCTATTGTTGGCTGTGATTTTCCAGGCCTCAACAATAACTGGTTCTAGAAGGAGGGATTCTAGTGCATGGCTGGTCGAGGAAACTCATTTTCCCAAGATCATTCCACCGGTAACAGTTCAAAAGGCAGTCTGTTTCCCAATCCAATTCTTGAAGAGAAAGGTAGAGAACATTTGTATTCTGTTGACAACGATGTTATTAACAATCTGAGAAGACACACTAGGGAATACATGAAGAATATTGGAGGATTACCTATCATCCCTGAATTTCCCAGAAGAGAATATAAAAGGAAATATCGTCCCATCTTGGAGGGTTCAGTGTTAGTGGGAGATTGGGAAGAATTAGTAGAAGTAGCATTACATGAGGTTGTACAACCTTTGAATCAAGTAGGCCTGGATACTCCTTATGGTTCTCCCGTTCACACTCCTATTCATTCACCCCCTCACTCTCCACCCAGACTCATGGTAGGCATAAACACCAATCAACCGTCCAACCCACCTAATCCCCCCCCTGCTTGGAAAGCTAGGTCACCTTTGAATTTAACACCTCCGTTGCATAACCTACCTCAATATTTTGAGAAGTTTCTGCCTAAGTTTGATCCTAATGAGAAGGTTGCAGTGGATGACCACTTGAAAAGTTTCTATTTGGAAATAGAAGGATTAAGGACTGGGGAATATGGGGATGTTGTCTGTAGATTGTTCCCACATACCCTTAAAGGAGCGGTAGCATCCTGGTACTTTGGTTTGCCTGCAAACTCTATCCCCGATTGGGATACCTTTGAAAGGATTTTCAGGAGTAAATATGCATCCCAAAATATGCATGCAACATTAACGAAAGGTCTGGGCACTTTAAAAAAAGAAAGGAATGAGAAGGTACACAATTTTACTCAAATATTTTCAGCTTACCTCAAGGACTTCTTTGCAACTGATAAGCCTTTTGATAAAGTTCTGATTGAGTATTATGCCTTAGATTTAGGTCATGACTTGGCTATGTTCACAAAAGCTCAAACTAAGCCTACGTTAGCTAAGAATTATGAAGAGGCAGAAAGAGTAGAGGCTGAAAAGGAAAGTATAGAGGATTATCCCAAGCAATCCGGAGAAAAAACTGCCGGGAAAAATGCCTTATTGTTGTCTAAACCTAAAGAGGAGCAATCACATGATTTTGAGGGAATGTTAAAAATGATGCAAAATATTTCCAATAGAATAATAGATTTGGAGAGGGGAAAGGAAGCTCAGAAAGCTTATAAGCCTTACTACAAAAAAAGGGAGGATAACAATCAATGCAATACCCCTCCACATGGTTCAGCATCAATGAATATGATAGAGGAATGTTAAAAATGATGCAAAATATTTCCAATAGAATAATAGATTTGGAGAGGGGAAAGGAAGCTCAGAAAGCTTATAAGCCTTACTACAAAAAAAGGGAGGATAACAATCAATGCAATACCCCTCCACATGGTTCAGCATTTAAATGCATCTGTTTGCCATCTTAGGAATACAAGCAGCTGGAAGTATTCAACTTAGGAGATGAATGATTAAACAGTCTTTTACTGGAAAGAAGTTAAGTTAGAAATCTAGGGTTCACCAGGTAGTCGCCAATTGTTGCAGCTGCAACATTTTCCCAAAATTCAAAATTTTTTGGGACCCTCCTTTAAATTCTTTTTGCTCGGTTTGGGTTTTACTTGATGTTGAATGAATACTATTTTATGCGGGAAAATGTTTTTATGTTTTAATTTTCTTTTGCCTCACCCTCGGAAGTATTTTGGATTTTTTGGGTCGGGATTCTGATCACCTGCGCATCCACCATTGCGGAGCAGAATCGGACACCAATTCCGAAGCCAAGTGTTTTAGCCTCTGATGTTTTGCCTTTATCGGTGGTTGTTTTGAAAGCCGGTTAGAACCATTGTTCATACATCTTCCGCTGTTGTGGAAGGGGTTCTGCGAAACGGTCCGATAGTTGTTGCATCCTTTTTTGATCCCCACCGTGTTGTTTCGTCGGTTTTTGGTTCTCGTCAACTCTCGCCATTGCGGCTCTAGAAAGCACTATGATTCCAAAAGTTTGTTTTGTCCGTTTGATCAATTTTTTTTCGTTTGATTCATAGTTATTTTTGGCTCCGATTCTTCTAGTCTCTGAAACTCATTTCTTTTACGGGTTCGCCGTTGCGGCTCTCCAACCTTTTATTGCTCTGATGCCTTATTCTTGCGAGCTCTGATGCGAATGTTGATATGTTTCTCCGCCGATTCCTTTGTGAACTCTCTGCTGTTTTATCATCCGCTGTTGCGGAGGCAATGTTGAATTGGTCTCCGACCCCTTAGCATTTTGCCACCCGATGAACTTTTTCTTCCCACCGATTATAGTTGACCGGGGCGTATATACAGTGGAGTTGGGGTGGTTCATTATTTTATCATTATTTTTGGACTTTTCTCTGTGCTGTCATTTTCGCTCGAGCAGACCGGGATTCTTACTGTCGGTACCCTCACTCCTAGGTGGTTCTGCCGTGGAAGTTCAATGGTTTTCCTCTTGCCAGCTATACAGCAGTGCCAGGTAGGCCCTTGTGCTCATTTTCCCATTTCGTTCAATTGGATGAGCTATTTTCTTGTCTCCACGGTTAGTGTTTTACTTAGGTTTCCATCTTGATATGTATATATTCTGAGGTGAATGGTATGACTGTCAGTGGGCAGGGTCTTTGTGGTTTACTTGATATTTTCTCCCGCAGCCGTTATGGTTTTGCAGCCTACACTCGATTGTAAGGGAAGCCCGCGCAGATGACCATTACGCTGTCCACACCAGTTTCCCCCATTGTGTGTTTGGCCATCTAGGGGACTTTCATGGATTTCTTATGAGGCCGTGATGATTGGTTCCACAGTTCGACCGCTCATGTCTTCACAAACCAGGACCTGTTTTTTGTTCTGCTTCCTGCTTAGGGTGACCCTGTTCAGTCTCGAATCCGAACCCCAGATCGGTCTAAGATGGACTGTGAAATGAACATTTACAGTCCTCTAGGGTGCTATCACATGTAGCGTCCCCTTTGAGCTAATTAGATTAGGTGCCTTCTGTGTTCCATGTGACGTATAGGTCATGGAGCCGAGAGAGGGTTCAGGACTGTTTTCGTTTTGACAAAGGCCATGTTTTCCAAATCCGAACTTTGTTGGACTGAGCTGGTTTTAGTTTTGGGCAAGAGAATTTGTTTGAACATGGTTTGCTTATTTTTTATAACTACCATCATGTTTAACGCAGATGAGGTAAAACGCTTATATTTTTATCTTTATCTTTAAATGTTGTCCGGAAATGACCTAACAGAACCTAAAATACATTTCTATACATGACAGGGAAATTCCTCGGAACTTAAGATGTCTAAATGTCAAAAGAAGAAGGCTTCCGTGGTCGAAGAGGAACCTGAATTCGAAGTCATCACCAGAGTCGAATATACTTACAAAGACACCAAATGCATGATTGGTGTAGAACCCGAATATCAGTGGGGGGAGATTTACAGATTGATTGCACGTCGAGAGGTGCCTGACATAGGTTTTGAGGAAGAAAACATCTATGCCAACATAGAGAGGTCTTCATTAATGAAGATTGCTACGAGACCTGGACTCTTTCCATGCTCAGAGGTGATCGGGTGGATTCTGTATAGGGAAGATGTGACCACCATGATTCTTGAAAATGTTGATAAACAGGGTTATGCTGCTTATAACCTTGGATATGTGGCCTTGGCTTACCACTTGCCAGAAGCACAAATATATCTGAATGAAGACTGGCTGAAAAGCATCAGGATGGACCTAGTCGAGACACTCAAGAGGATGCTCATGCCTAGAAAAAAATTTAGAACTAGGCCGACTGGAGAGTATGACACTGCAAGTCTAAGAACCCCTTACAGGTTCATCACCTTGATGCTGAATAGGATTTTTGGGAGAGCCCACGGTAAAAGCTTCAAATTGGAGTGGGTACCGATAATTTTCTATGTTGCAACATAGGGGACCGTTTTCAATTGGGCCAACATTGTGTCCAATAGCCTCTCAGCCTGCATGGCATCAGCATTAGGAGGGGTGTCCCAAAAGAAATCAGAGTTCTACATGAGCTCCATACTGATTGATTGTATACTATGCAATCAACCCTTCCCCAACCTAAGGTACATCTGGGATCAGGAAAGAACACTGGTCTACTCGGCGTACAAGCCATTGTGGGCTCACAAGTATCATAGCCATTATAGGGAAGTGTGTGAGCACTTCATTATGCCACTATATACCTTAATTTTCTTGAAAGAATGCAATTGCATGTCAGAGGAGGCATTGCAGGTGATTGAAGAGTACGCTGATTATTACTTGACTGAGGATGGGCCATATTTCAGAATGTTTGGGGGCTCTAGAGCACCCTCACTACTGCCTAATTATGCCACATACTATGTAATCCATAAAGAGCCAGTTAGACAAGTCTTTTTAGATGGCATAGAGAGTTTTCTATTTGAACATAAAAAAGCAGCATACCCTCATTTGCCATTCAGATTGGGAAGTTACAAGTTTACCAGGGTAAGGAAGGCCAATGAATTCGTGGAGGAGTTGGAGAAATTCCATTTTGGGGAAATGCATTTCCATAGGAATGAATCCTGGAATAAGGTTGCAGAGCACTACAAAGAGGTGAATGTACATTTTGAATACACTAGCCACTGGGATAGAGAGGAGTCCATTTTCTGTAGTGCACAGAACATGATGGCCTTAAGAAGAAGGTTTAAAAATAAAATCACCACCAAAGGTGGAAAGGGACAGGACGAGCAGGCAAAGGCTGAGGAGGAGGAAACTAGGAAAATAAATGAAGAGGCTATAAGGCTCGCCCAAGAGGCCGAAGGCTGGCTAAAAGGAGAAGAGGAGGAGAAGAGAAGAGCTGTACAAGAGGCATCCAGAAAGGCATAAGAAGCTGCCAAAAGCGAAGAAGAAGAAACAAAAATAAAGATATTTGAGGAGCTGAAGAAGTAGGAAGCATAGAAGATAAAGCTGACATAGGTAATAACAGAACAATCAGCTTCTGACGCAGCAGACAATCAGGCTCAGGACATGGAAAACCCTAACATTCAAGATCCTGAAGTGCCTGTTGCCAGCACATGAGGACAGGATATGGTCCCCACTCTTAGGCTAATCCCCTTTGAACAGAAAAAGGGGAGGAGGTACCGGATTTTAATACTATCTTTTATGATAAAGAAAAGAAAAGGATAGTAAAGAGGACTGAGAGGAAGGTTGAAACTAGGGGGCTGTCTAGTAAAATGATAAATGATACAACTATTGTATACGGGACAGACAGAGACTCCAGGTTCACTGTCAGAGCGGGGGCTACATTGATCCATGCTTCTGAGGACAATGTAGATAAAATAATGACTGATCTCGAACAGTCCAAGAATTCCTCTTCCCATCTCAAAGATACCTTGAGAAAGGAAAGAGAGGAAAATAATAAGTTAAAGAGAAAGTTTGAAGACATACAAAAGGAGATCAAGTCTTCAAAAGCTGAGCTTCAGATCCTCCAGATAGAGAAGAGATCTATGGAGACCGCTCAAGAGTGTCTGGAGAAAGTACAGTAGGAATATCAAGAGTTGAGGGCAGAAAAAGAGCAGCTGCTAGGTAGGATAGGGGATTTGGAGCTGCAGAAGGCTACCTTGGAGGAAGGTGAGAGACAGTCTCAAGAGCACAAGGTAGAACTTAAAGAGCAGATTACCTGGTTGACAACAACTTTAGAAGAGGCTAAGGAATAGCAGGTTAGTCTCCAGCCTTTCAAGGAGCACGTTCTGGCACAGAGAGCCAAGATGCACTAGCTGCAAGCAGCCATAGAAGAAGATAGATGCAAGGTTTTTTAGGTAGATGGATGGTTGGAAGAGATTGTGGAGACCTCTTCATATTTTGTTGATAGATCTCAGGACATCCTGGAAGTCCTGATAGGAAGGATGGCAAGGTTAGAAGCTAATGAAGAAACCCCTGCAGAGTTACCCTCAAAAGATCAACAAGCCCTCAAGCAGGACTACGATTTGTTGGAATTTTCCATCAACAAAGCCGAAGAGTTCAAGAAGGATGTTAAGAAGACAAGAGGGGCATGTGTATAATTCTTCAGGAGACTCCTGATCATGTATAATCGATGCCAGGTAGAGGCTGAACAAAGAATGGATGCTTTTCCAGACCACAACCTGTTTTTGGAAATTTTGCAAAAAAGGTATTATGAAGATGAAAAAAGGATACACCACATTAAAGATTTAGATGAACAGACCCTAAGGAATGAGGTAGATCATTCCGCAGTTAGTGTGCAGCATTTAGAAGACCAGCTTCACCTGAGCACAGCCATAATAGAAGTCATCAGAAACCAAGTTGCAAAATTCGAAATAAATATTCGATTCTTGGAACCTTCTGAATTTGAAAGTATTGCTTCAGAGACTTCGGCGTGGAAGAAATTTTTGAATAACCAAGCGGGGCCCTCCTCATGAACATTTGTTCACTTTTGTAATATTTTGTAAATTTTATAAACACTTAGTGAAAGTAAATTTTTGGGAGGCAAAGAGTTGGGGAAGCCCAAGAGTCATTCATGGGCAGCCCAACAGTCTTGTTCTTTTGTATAAATATAGAAGATTTAATTGAGGGGAGGGACTTTTTCCTAGCTATATTAGTGAAGACATATTGTAAGAAGAACTATTTCCTTTTGCAATAGAGAATTACAGTTTGCCTGCTGGAGAACGCTTGGTGGGATGTTCAAATGTTATACTATGGATTTGTTGAAGAGGAACTATTTCATTTTCAGCTTTTTGTCCATTAACTGTGATATCGTTCTAACTCTTAGGACTTATGTTCTTGTTTGAATGATTTCTGGTCCATTTATGAAAATTACCACCATGAGTAATGAATGTTGTTTGTAAGCAATTGGCTATCTGGTTGTTTAAATATCTTTAATTGTTCATTTGTTTTGGAAGAAGTATCAACTATCTGTAATTTCTCTTTATAATGCATGCACAAGATACATTACTCATTAATAGGTGACAATCTTGCTCCCTGGGGATAGGTAGGTAGTTAGATTTTAATTCTTTTTGTGTGTGATTTAGATGCATGAGAGCCTAAGACAAGAGGTAAGAACCTGCGCATCACATTGTAAACACTCCTTGCATTCTCAATCAATCTACATGTTAGGTAGGCACTTGCATATCATATTTAGAGTAAAAATACAAAATATACACGTTGGACCGGGATGCAATCGGTAAAACCTTTTTATTTTTGAACTATGGTAGCCAGACCACAAACCAGACGGATTCCTTACACCAAACAGTCACGGGCTAGTTGGGAACATTGACTGGGAAGAATCCCTTGCTGTTGTTGCCTGCGATTTTCCAGGCCTCAACAGGAGGTTACACAATATGATGTGTGGCAGGAGGCTATGGTTAAGGAGTATGAATCCATTATGAAAAAATAGGTATGGGAGGTTGTGCCAAGGCCAAAAGGGAAAAAGGTGGTGGGATCCATATGGATCTATGAGGTGTAGCTTGCAGGAGATAGAACTGTGGATAAGTACAAGTTGCGTTTCATGGAAAAGGGGTTTTCACAGAAGGATGGTATTGATTATGGGGATACCTTCGCCCCTGTTTCCAGGTATTCTTCCATTCAGAACATTATATCGCTAGCAGCTGAGATGGGTTGGCGTGTCCATCACATGGACATCAAGACAACTTTCACCAATAGAGTGATAGAGCATGAGGTGTATATTGAGCAACCAGAGGGGTTTGATGTGGAGAATAGGGAGACGCATGTATGTAGACTACATAGAGCTCTTTATGGGCTCAAGTAGGCACCTCGAGCATGGTACTTGAGGATTGACAACTATCTATGGGAGATGGGATTTCAGCGTGTTGGAGACATTTATCACCATACACACTCTTTTTGGTCAAATTGGCCTAGTTAAACCACTATCCTAAGTATAATTGACATTAATTGACATCAGTGGAGTATTAATTGCCATAATCCAGTCACACCCATGCCTACCTATAGTCAAAGAGGCTAACTTATCCTTCTCTACATTCAAAGGAGGCTAACTGGAGCACTCTGGGGGTGATCTGAGTGATATTAATACACCTAATTGCTAACTGGTGGTTACAATCAGTTCAACCAGTTAGTTAAGGCGCCTCCTCTCATTAAATATATTATTTAATGATTATTTATTATTATTTAATGATTTGGAGTCAACAGGGGCGCCTCCACCAACTTCTGATGATCAATTCAATTTCAGTTAACCTCATCGGGGTTCATTGAAGTCAAGGAACACTAGCACTTCATGGTTGGCTTGCTATGACATGTGTTTGATCTCCTTTAGTTGAGATTCAATCATTTATTGCACTTTGACTTTAGTTAGGGTTTGGTGATTCAATTAGGGTTTTGGTCAAGTGGTTAACTGAGTGTGAACCTATGGCTTACAGTCAGTTAATCCAGACTCACTCATTGAATTCGAATGACCTCCTAAGGTACTTGAATTCCTCATTGATTCAAGCTATTGCTTGACATTGTTATTGTAACTATTCATTGTTTATTGAATATACAGAGAGGAAACCATTTTGGTTCCGATTAACACCATTTTTGAGTTATTTGTTGATTATTTGTTGATGAGGTTGATTATTTGTTCCTAGATCAATGTGCAAGATTAATATGGTATCAGAGCATACGGCGGGACGAAGATCTATCTCTCAAAAACAAGCTTCTTGACAGATTTCTCCATGAAAAGTGAGCAATAGCTCAAAATTCCAGCACTGCACCAGAAGCCAAGGATTACCACTCAATACCCAAAGTAAAGAACTTGTTGATCAAGCTTGCTTGATTGACTATGCTGGGTGTGATGAAAGCCTAGAATGTGCAGGCTGTCTGACCTTAATTTTCCCTTTTTGTTTTGATTTTCAGGTTTCTACAAGTGAAGAATTCGCTATAGCACATCTAGATGGCCTCCTCAGCAGATCTCTTGACTCCATACAGTTTCCACTCATGGAAAAGTGATATGGAGATTTAGTTGCACTCCAAAGGGAATTTTAGAGTCACCGTGGACATTGAAGTTGAGCCTGGATCCGCCGTAGAAAAATAAAGATTCTTGAACAAGAAGGATGAAGCCTTCGGTTTCTTGTGCCTCTCTATTTCTCGAGACCTTCTCTTCCATCTTATGGATTTGAAGACACCAAAATAAATATGGGGAAAATTGGAATCTCTATACGGAAAGCATGATGACTTGAGGGTTTACTAGCTCGAAAATGAACTCATGTCTCTCCAACCTTCCAATTTCGAGACTTTGAATGATTTTTTTACAGAGTTCAAGCATACTGTTTTACTTTTGAAGCAATGCAACGTGGAGAAGGAGGATGATCAAATCATCCTTGCCATACTCTCCAAACTCGGGGCTGATTATTCAGTTTTTGTTTCTAGATTCTGTGTGGGGAAGCTCACAACCCTTGGATGGAAGATGCCTAGACTCAATGCCTTCATTGAGTCCCTAACAAATGAACATGACATGCTTGTCCAGATGGGGATCATACGATCTTCCCATGATCAAGCCCTCCATGTCTCAGGGCCCAAAGATCTGAAGGGTAAAGGAAAGCAGCAGAAAAATCAGAAAACTAAATTTGATGCTCCCAAGCCTAGAGTTGAAAACCAGCAGCATGATGAATCTTTCGGCTCAAGGAAGAACAAAGGAAAAGGGCACAATTGGAAAGAAAAAGTCAAGTGTTTTTACTGCGGGAAGGGTTTTCATGCTGAACATGCCTACATGAAGAAAAATATTGATGAAGCAACCTCTCTCCTTGAGAGGAATCACATCAATCTTTTGGAGAGATTTCAGAGGAGAGATCACCAAGATCGGGAACCACAGCATGAGAAAGGTCATGCCCTCATGGAAAGCACTTCGAAGTCCAAAGCACTGCTGATTGAATCTGGAGATTCAAATCATATGATGGCTGAAAAAGACTCTTTTTAATCCTTGGAGATCGACAAATCCATCCCCATCCACATGGGAGATGACTCCACCATCATTTCCGAAGGACAAGGTACTATAGATCTTGAAAATGGTTTTTTCTCTAATGTTTTGTATGTACCGTCTCTAGTAGCAAATATCCTTAGTGTCTATTAGATGACACATATAGGAATGCCTAAGAGAGTCTCTTTCAGCCCAAATGATGTTGAGATAACAGAAATTGCATCCGATAAACTCATTGCAAAAGGCCTTGCAAATCATCATGCAAAAGCCTATGAGTTCTCTCACTTTGTTGCGGATGCCAAGCTCACTGCTCTACTAACTCATGGAAATGAGGTTAGTAGGCTGTGGCATGAGAGTTTTGGCCATATTAATTTCAAATATTTGAAGCAATTACAGAAAAACTCCATGGTTGAGGGCCTCCCGGTCATCAAGGAAACCACGGGAATTTGCAAGGGACGTGTGATTGGAAAACACCCTGAGCACAAGTTCGATCCAGGGAAGGCAAACCGAGCTACAAGCATATTGGGGCTGATACATTTTGATATCAGCGGTCCGATGCCTGTCACATCCATGAATGGATCAAGGTACCTCCTTACTTTTATTGATGATTTTTCAAGGTATACATGGGTTTTCTTTCTCAAAAAGAAATCAGAAGTATGTGAAAATTTTTCTGAATTGAAGGCCTTGATCGAAAATGCCTCTGGGATTAAGATCAAGACCTTGAAATATGATAATGGATGGGATTATGTCAGTAATTATTTTCTTTACATATGCTCCCAAAGTGGTATTCAGGTCCAGCATTCAATTCCCTACACTTCCCAGCAGAACGGAGTAGCGAAAAGGAAGAACTGGTCTCTCAAGGAGATGACCACCTGTATGTTGGAGTCAAAGAAGGTTGCTTCAAATTTGTGGGCTGAAGCCATACATGCTGCAGCATACATTCAGAACAGGGTGCCACACTCATTCATGAAAGGAAAGAATCCTTTCGAAGCATACTTCAGACATAAGCCGAATGTGTCGAACCTACGAGTGTTTGGGTCCACTGCATGGGCCCAGATTCCGCTTGATAAAAGAAGGGCTTTGCAAACACAAAGCATAGAATGTATGTTTATTGGGTATGTTGATGAATCTAAAGTATTCAAGCTGCTAGATATCAATACCAAACAGATCATCATCGAGATAAGTGTCAAGTTCGATGAGCCTCTTCAGGAGATGGAACTAGTGAAGGAGAAAATTGCTGAATTTCCTTCCTATTCTACTGAATATTTGGATGATGAAATTGGGGGTGATGACCCTGATTTGGATCCTCTGATTACTGATATCAGTATGCAGCAATCATCAGATGCTGAATCAGAACCTTAAGTGCAAAATCATCTTCCTACATGGGCCCAATAGACACTCTCCTCCGCAGGAGACAACATTGGAAATCTGGATGATCCAAGGAGAACCCGGTCTGATTTCCAAAGAGCAGGTATTGCGCTCTCTTGTTATAATAATTTGTTGTCTGAAAATTGCTATTTGATGATTATTTCAGATCCAAAATCCTAATACCATGCTTGGAATGATCCGATATGGCAAGTTTCCATGGATGAAGAGATGAATTCTCTTCAGAAAAACACTACTTGGGAGCTAGTTTCTCTTCCTCCGGAAAGGAAATTGGTTCAATGAAAGTGGGTGTTTCAGAAAAAGGTTGATGCTGATGGAAGCACCTAAAAATATAAGGAAAGGCTGGTAGCAAAATTTTTCTCTCAGGTCCAAGGAGTGGACTACCATGAGACCTTTGCACCGGTTGCAAAAATGGACTCCATCCACTTTGTTTTGGCAATTTTAGCATCCAAGCATTGTGAGGTGCATCACATGGATGTAAAGTCAGCCTTTATACATGGAGATATTCATGAAGAGATATACATGAATCAGCCTGAGGGCTACATCACTGATCCATATTTGGTTTGCAAGCTAAAGAATTCACTATACGGGTTAAAACAGGCCCCAAGAGTGGATGCCTTTCTTCTCTCGCAAAACTTTCAGAGATGTAGATCAGATCCAAATGTGTATTTACAGCCGCATGATGGTCATATAATTATCATTTTTTTATATGTTTATGAATTACTGATCACAGGTAGCACAGTTTCCTCCATTTTGAGCCATCAAAACGGCTCTCCACAATGCCTTTGAAATGAGTGATTTGGGGCTTCTAAAACAATTTTTGGGGCTCGAAATCGAGCAAAGTTATGATGGGATTATGGTCACTCAGTAAAAATACAATTCAGACCTATTATTCAAGTTTAACATGGCTGAATGTAGGCCTGCACCATTCCCTTTCCTTTCAGGGATCGGCCTTGAAGAAGGAAAACACACACCTCCCATGGACTGCACTATCTATCGACAGCTGATTGGTAGCTTGTTGTACTTGACAAATTCTAGGCATGATATTTGTTATGCCATGAATGTTGTATCAAGATACATGCATTAGCCTCATGATCTTCATTGGAAGGCAGCCAAGAGGATCCTCTAGTATATTCAGGGAACCAGGACCTACGACATTCACTATGTTGCAGACTCCGAGCTAGAGCTGGTTGGATACACAGATTCCAATTGGGCGGGTGATTCTATTGATTAGAAGTCAACTTTCAGATATGTATTCATGTTTGGTGGTGGCCCCATTTTCTGGTCAAGCAAAAAATAGGCTGCCATAGCACTATCTTCAACAGAGGCCAAGTATCGAGGAGCAGTGAATGCTTGCATCCAAGCAGTTTGGTTGCAAGGAATTCTTTTAGAGTTTGATCTTGGTATTACTTTGTCCACTGTCCTCTTTTGTGACAACCAGAGTGCTATTAAGATATCCACAGATCCAGTTACCAGGCAGAGGACCAAGCATGTAGAGATTCACATGCACTACATCAGGGAGCTAGTGCATGATAGGATCATCATTCTACAATACTGCCCGACTGATGAGCAGATTGCACACATCTTCACTAAGAGATTTTTAGAAAAGAAGTTCACTTACCTCCATTCACTGTTGGGGGTGAGTTCATCTGGGTGATTCAGACTACTTTCAGTGTTCAGCTTGAGGGGGGTTTTTTCCCACTGGGTTTTCCCTCTTTTCCTCACTTAGTTTGTTTTGAGCATTGTTTCAGTTTCAGCATTGTACATGGTGACCTATGGCCTTAGTTGCCGGGGCCCTAGAATTTTTATGCATCTATGTTTTCTAACTCTTCCTGAGTATAGCTTAAGGGGGGTGTTGGAGACATTTACCACCATACACACTCTTTTTGGTCAAATTGGCCTAGTTAAACCACTATCCTAAGTATAATTGACATTAATTGACATCAGTAGAGCATTAATTTCCATCATCCAGTCACACCCATGCCTACCTATAGTCAAGGAGGCTAACTTAGCCTTCTCCTACAGTCAAGGAGGCTAACTGGAGCACTCTGGGGGTTATCTGAGTGATATTAATGTACCTAATTGCTAACTAGTGGTTACAATCAGTTCAACCAGTCAGTTAAGGCCCCTCCTCTCATTAAATATATTATTTAATGATTATTTATTATTATTTAATGATCTGGAGTCAACAGGGGCGTCTCCACCAACTTCTAATGATTAGTTCAGCTTCAGTTAACCTCATTAGGGTTCATTAAAGTCATGGAGCACTAGCACTTGATGGTTGGCTTGCTATGAAATGTGTTTGATCTCCTTCAATTGAGATTTAGTCATTTATTGCACTTTGACTTCAGCTAGGGTTTGGTGAGTCAATTAGGGTTTTGGTCAAGTGGTTAATCAAGTGTGAACCTATGGCTTACAGTCAGTTAAGCCAGACTCACTCATTGAATTTGAATGACCTCCTAAGGTACTCAAATTCCTCATTGATTCAAGCTATTGCTTGACATTGTTATTGTAACTATTCATTGTTTATTGAATATACAGAGAGGAAACCATTCTGCTTCCGATTAACACCATTTTTGAGTTATTTGTTGATTATTTGTTGATGAGATTGATTATTTGTTCCTAGATCAATGTGCAAGATTAATACAACGGAGTGAGGATGACCACAACATGTACTTCTTGACATGTGAGGTGCCTCTCCTACTAGTCCTGTATGTTTATGATCTCTTTTTCACAAGATATGAGAGGCTGATTGGAGACTGCGAGTCCAACATTGCAGTGGAGTTTGAGATGAAAGACCTTGGGCTAATGCATTACTGTCTGGGCTTGGAGGTTTGGCAGAGAGATGGAAGCTTCTTCATTGGACAAGGGAAGTATGTAGTAGATATCTTGAAGAGATTCAGGATAGAGGACTGCAAGACTATGGAAATACCTCTAGTTTGCAACTGAAGGAAGATTCATGCATCAGGGTCATACGGATTTGATCCTACCTTGTATCGTCATCTTATCAGATGACTTATGTATTTGGTCAACACTAAACTAGACATAAACTTTGCATTCAACTCTTTGAGTTAGTTCATGGTGGACCCTCGAAGAGTGCATTGGATGGATGCAAAGCACATACTTTGCTACATCAGAGGTACAATGGAGTATGGATTGGTTTATGAGTGCAGGGGGAGTGTACGGTTAGCAGGTTTTACAGATGCTAACTGAGAAGGATGTGTAGAGGACTAGAAGAGTACTTCAGGTTGTTGTTTCATCATTGGATTAGGGGTTGTCTCTTGGTTCAATAGGAAGCATAATTTAGTTGCATTGATATCAACAGAGGCTGAGTACATGGAAGCCATCATGGCTGCTTGTGAGGGTATGTGGTTGAGGAAGTTACTTTGAGGGTTGTTTGAGTGTGAGCTAGAGGCTACAGTAGTTGACTGTGACGATCAGAGTGGAATTAGGCTATCTAAAAATCCAGTGTTCCATGACCGAACAAAACACATAGACATTAGGTACCACTTCTTGAGAGACTGTGTTAAGAGAGGAACCATTTGGATAGAGCACATACAAACAGATGAGCAGGTGGCAAAAATTTTCACCAGGGAACTTTGCATACAAAATTTTGTGAAGTTCAGGGATAAGTTGGGGTTGCTACCGAATCCCTTCCTCGTTGAGAGGGAGTGTTAAACTAGCAACAACAAAGAAGGCCTTTTGGCATGCATGTGTTCTTGCATGCAAAAGACTTAAATTAGGAAGCCAATTGTATTTAATTATTTTCCCTAAGTTTACTTTGGAAAATAACTAAAGTGATCTAATTGTTTATTAACTTTAGTGAAACACTAGTTAAAGTGAAAGTGAAATTAGGGTTTTCTGTTTACCTAAAGTTATAAAAGAGAGATCAATTGGTGGAGAGGACACACACTTGTATTTCGACAGAGACATGATACAGACAGGGAGAGAAAGTCAGATAGAGGATTTAGCTGGGAAGATGGAGGAACGAGTAGAAGGATCACCAAGGTTTGTACAGCTGGGACGTACACTCATGTAGGAGGGTGCTAAGGTTTACCTGGGGTTTTTCCCAACGATTATATTGTGTAAATGCATTCACCAGGTTTGCGTGAATTTGCAATATTATAAACGCTCCATATTTTCTCATAATAAAATATATATTTGACTGCTACACCGATTTTCCCATATTGAGTTTTTCCAGGGGTTTCCATACCCAAAAATAATAGTGTCAATATTGTGCTATGATGTTGTGATTTATTTCTCAATTTTATATTCCGCTGCATACTGTAAAAGATATTCATGTGTGGCTATCAGTAGAGAATTGCATGCACTGCTTATCCCTAGTTTGAATATTAAAGGAAAATTTATAGAAACTACATTGCTAGTTTGCCTCTCTTGCACAGTTTCTTCTTCACGTGTCAATGGTATTTTCGAATCATTTCACCATTCAAGAACTATTTGTGCAATATCACTTTTTGAGCACATGAACTTGGTAAGAAACCATTTTTTGTTGGAGTATCTCTTTCTCTATATATAGGTATAATACATTCCAGTTTTAAAGTGCATATCCCTTTGTAGGCATTGACAATATGTGGTGATATTCATGGAGTTTCTCTGAGAACAAATTTGATCTCTTCATAATAAAGACAAAAATTGACATCATTTTTCTCTTGTCTCCATGTAATTGTTGAAAACCAAATATTCAAAATTTTGCATCTAAGAAGGGTTTTTTGTTTCTTTCAGAAATATGGCTTACTTTCGGTTCTTTCTATCCAATAAAAGAAATGCAGATCAATAACTAAATGCATTGAAATGGATTAAATTTTTCCTGTGCTTCTAGGCAATCTTGTTGTCCATTTTGGAATATCTTGAATGTAAGGATCTGTACAACAAATCTTATAGTATGGTTATTTATCAGAGTGACTACAAATATCCTTCCCACTCGTTGAGTTCCATATTTTTTAGTTACCATCTTTATGAGAGATTTATCTTTCCTTTTGTCAAACATAAGATTAATGTCTTCTCTGGTTGTAGGTAGACCTGTGATTGATTCAATAAATTCACTATGAATGGACACTGCTTTGTTTAGCCAAAGGTATGCACCATGCACTTAGGACAGTAGTATTTTTTCACACTTACCAGCATATGCATTTTTACTAAAAAAGGGAATCTCTAGCAGATTTAGAACTCCTGATTTAGACAATTCAATTTCCCATTCTTGGAGTACTGGTTCTCTCGATGTACTCTTCTCCACATAATTCCTTTTGGTGAGCTATGCAAACTTCATTGGATCATGAATATCATAGTCCAAATGATCAATTTTTCCACTTGGCCATGTAAGTTTTCTTTGGTTGCTACACCCTCAAATTTCTTTCTATCCTGCAACTATGCCTTTTCCTATTATGTTAGGATGAACATTAAGGAATCTATCCTCTAAGATGGAATAGATTCATGATGATCCTGCGTGGGAGTATAAGAGGTCACATCTTGTGATTGTTTTATGCATTCCATGACCCTCAAGCTTTGATCTTTTGCACTATGAATATCCTTGAAGGTGCTACTATTAGTGAAAGCAGGGTTTTCTTTTGAATATGATTTGAGGTTCTGGAAATGACAATTCATAGATTTCCCTTGATTTGGTCTATCCTCCCAATACTTGAAAGTTATTGTTTCCAATAATTTATCCAAATTCATTTAACTGATATGAATTCCATTAACGGTTGAGCATTTATTGCCATTCGTATCGTTCACCTTCCGTTGCGGTCCATGCTATTCATATCTGTTCAATTCTTTTTACCCACTAATCCTAGCATTAATATGTCACGTTCTTTGCAATTTTACCAAAATTTTATCTTTTCTTGAGAAATGGAATGTTTGGAGTATCTAAAAAATGATTTGTTCCTGGTTTGAGTTTGGTTAACCACTTTCCCTTATTTAATGCAAATGTTGCCCATTATTAATTTCCACTACTAGCACTACTTTTGTTGAGTTGTCGCTCCATTCCCCTTTTGTCGCAATAATTTGAGTGCAAATTTCTTATTGTGACTGGTTTGTATACTTGTGGATCAGTATGGAGGGGAAGTACGGTCTGATTTGTTGTCCAAACTTCCTGTTATCAGGAAAGACTCATGATTGACAATTTTCATTCTTGAGATCTTATGCTTCTCCCTTTTTGAGATATTACTCTTAGGAGAGTTTGTTGGAGTGTCCTCACCTATCTTCTTTCTCCCAACCTTTTGTGACTTGTATTTTTTAGATTTATGACCTACTTTGTTACACCTGTAACAAGTAAGGATTTTGCACGTCTTCCTAGCATGTCCGTTTCTTGCACACTTCCAACACCTAGTAGTTTCACTTGGTTCCTTTTGTTTCTTGGCGTCTGCTACTTTGTATCCTATATCGAACTTGTTGGGAGACAAAAACTACTTGCTTAATATTTTTTTTAATACTTCTGTGCTTTTACTAAACCTTTCATTTGTCTTAAGCCTGCATTTTCCGTCTTTCCATTGTTTGCTCCTTTTCTTTCAATTTCCTTTCCTTTTCATTAAGTGAATTTTTGTACTCAAGATTTATTGATTTGAGCATGCCCATTTCATGTTGTTCAACTTGGATTTTGTTATGCTGTTCATTGGTGATTCTGCGGGTTTCATCACTTTGTTGTTGAAGATTCTAAAGCTGCTCCTTTAGTGACATGATTACTTTAGTTGACTTTGCAACATCCTTCCTTTTTTATTCTTCTGTATTTTCCAATTTATTCCTCAAAAGAAATATTTCCTTAGATAGTTTCTGGTTCTCTGTTGCATCTTTCTCCATTTTTCCTTCCAGTGTGTCGATCCTGAGTTTTTTAGATTTACAATGTTTATCCATTTCCTGCAATTGACTGGTAAAATAAGTTGCTGAATTTTTTTATTCTTCTTATTTCCTCTTTAGTGTTTGCATGACATTGGTCACAACCATTTTAAAATTTTCTATAGTGCTTCTTTATGTGAGAATAATACCCCTTGCTTGGACAATAGAGGGATTCTCTTTATCGTCATTTTCTCATAGCCATGAGGCTTCATCTATATCCGTGCTAGATGAGTCTTCCAAATGTTAGTCTATTTAATGAAGACACCCACTATGATACCAATTGTTGGTATTTAGTTATTACTGAGAGGGGGGATATATATGTAATTATGCATATATGCACAATTTTAACTTAAGCATACTTTCACAGATTTAAACTTTTCAACATTCACGATAATAATCAAAATAACACACAAATTCTTGAGAGAAAATGTATATCTATAAATATATAACTATACTTACATCATTAGGAGAAAAAAGTCTCCAACACATGAGAACCCACACTTTTCAGGTGTCAACCTGATCTCAAGTACAACCCGCGAACCGTAGGAAACAACCCACAACAAATTCTATATGTGTGTAAGCACCAACTTACGATCTTAAGGATCCATCTTGAACATATATCAGTCTGTCAGCACAAAGCATGACTTGCGGATTCAAGCTTGAACCTATGGAAGAACTGCTCTCTCCTATTGTGGAAGTTACAACTTTCATTTGTTTTCCAACGCCCACTAGAAGGAGGCTACAACCCCCTGAGTTTTATTTTCACCCACAGAAAGGTTGATTCTACACCCTAATTGTATTTACCAGCACCCATTAGAAGGAAGCTATGACCCCCTACTCCTTGCCCCATCCGACCTCCTTGATATGAAATATGATTGTATGAAAATATTTCAAATAGAAAAACACCTCTTCTTAAAATTCCACAATTGTTGCAATATTTTGATCTGTGTCTGCGTATTTGCGTCAGACAATTTCCCAAAATACAATCTGTGAAACCAATTGCAATCTGCATCTTCAACTTCCGCAACTGCTGCAATTTTTGACCGACGTCTATGTATCTGCGTTAGACAATTTCCAAAACTAGGATGTACAAAATCAACTATGATATGCTTCTTCTCAATTGATCCACATTATGTGTCTATAGAATTCCAGGTCAGTCACACTTGCTTCTCTGTGATTTGCATATTTACTAAGGAGGAACTTCGCACATCTGATCTATGGGTATTGTTCTTTAGTGCATTCACTTATTGTTCATTACACACTGCAGCTCTGCTTCATAAATATATTCTTTGCGTCCAACGAGCCATTGATACCCCAAAATTATGAACCTTGTCAAGAAATTATTTTAGATCTTCATTTTCGCAAGCTTAATTCACCTCATCCATCTTCTGCTTATTTATAAACATCTATACTAAAGATATGTGTCCACTTGGGGAAGTCCCTTAACTTCAAATGATGCCCCACTTGATTGTGTCTTTGGAAATTTAGGACCTACATCGGGGTGCCACTTTTCACAAATCATTTTTGTAGTCTATGACACACATATGCCAATGACCTTGTGGGACTTTTGCACACATTGGTTTGTTTCTTAGTTTGCTTTACAAATCTTTGTACCACTTACCATTTTTCTTGTGTGAACTTTGCACACACAATATTATTTCACTTTATTCATTTGTTTCACAAAAAATATTTGTGCATGTGTTATTTACAATATTCTTCTATATGTATGAATATGTGTGCATTTGTGACCAAGGTAGAACTTGCATACATATTTGCTTCCATTTATTTAACATATACATTTATATAGACATATAGAAACATACAGGAGCATCAATATCACATTTATCAACATACAAGAACATAAATGCCACATTTATCATTACTTGGAATTATATAATGTGCCGGTACATTTACTTCATATTGACATCAATGACAATATATCAACAATCTACCCCTTTATCATTGATGTCAACATAAGTGGTCTCCCCCTATCAATGCTCCCCTTGTCATTAGGATCTTCCTTTTTCATCATCATCTTCTCTCTTGTTGTCCTTCCTTTAACCATACACGAGAAATCAAGACATGATATAGCTTTAATTATTTTATCTTGATAATCGCATATCATATTACCAAAGTATGCTTAAATTCCTCCTACAGAGGATGGGTTTAGGGATTTAAGGTAAATGATACCCAATCTCATGCATAAAACACTGCATGCCTTGCTTAGAAGAATGGATAATTTCTCATGGAGGTTACATAGTCCTTTGAAAATGATTCCTTCGCATATAAGCTTCTCACCTCATTATTTTCTCTTATGAGGGAATTTACAAACAAATAAATGATATTAATCTTATTCAAAATGTCACAATATATTATTAACATAATTTATGAATATTATTAATCAATAATGAGAATTGATACTCTCTTAAATTCTTATTCCCACCTTCAAAATCCCAAAATTCATTAAGAGGAATTCAAATGAGCCACTATAGGCTTGTAGAAATCAACTAAACATAGATTATATCAAATTTCCAGGTTTGCAAAACATCAAATATATCTTAAAGCCTAATATGCGTATTTGTGATTATTTGTATGTATATTCATTCCGTTATGATGATTATCCCTATGATAAATCACATTTATCTAAATCATGTATTTTGAATTATAATTAAAACATTAGCTACAGGGGACCCATAGCAAGTGCTACATGATATGTAGCAATCATATAGATTTGCAAAATAACTTACTCATAATTTAGAATATGGGTATCGGAGATTTTTGGTGGGCATGACCACCTCAAAATATAGTTTCTCTTTATCAAAAATCACGATGAACCAGATTCCATATTTAGATATTTGACCAAAGCATCATTTTCTTAAATTTAAAAGCATGCCTTAAACCAAGAATCCTACCTTGCAAAAACCATAGGAAAATATTTCAAAATTTCCATTCCTTTTTAAGAAACTCATTAGGGGGTTGCACAGGGTTTATCACCTTCATTAATCGATATTGAATGTTAAAGAAACCATTATTTCACACGACTCACTTTGTCAAACAATTAACATGTATGAGGCTATCAATGTCGTTCGACACCTAATTTGCAAAGCATTTGGTTATAAACAACAACCATTTAATAATCATTATCTAATAATTGTTATAACAAGTTTTCATATGAATTAAAGAAATCAATCTCATAAACAAAAAGTAGAGAAAGTACACTTATCTTTTCAAAGATGAAGCTCAAAGGAAATTGGCTGCTAGGGAACTAAATTCCTCGCAATGATACTATTCCATTGTAGAATGCCACCCCATGACGGTCTATGAGACCAACAGGGTGATGAATATTTTCAAGGTTGTCAAAACCCTCTTCTTTTCAATAAAAAAATATAATATACCGATCAAGGAAGTCATTGCTAGATATTTATCCAATCTATTAGATAGCACAAATTTTGACACTCATCCCTAGGATCCATATAACACAAGACATCATCCTTTCTGTTAGCACTGGAATTGAACCAAAGGTTACGGAAGGCTCTCTCTCAGGTAACAACATAACCACTTTTGAAGAGAGAACTGGCTTTTTGCTCTTCCGAGAGGGATCTCTCACCAAATATTAACAATGCCAGATATGTACAAGTGAAAATATAAATTGTTGGTAAAATTTGTTGAAACAAGACATAGAACCATTGGGCGATGGAGTCAAGAAGTGTAACATAAATGAACAGAACTTATGCAAGCGATTTCAACACAGAGGCAAGATAACCATTCTATCATAGTCAAATTATAATTGTCTGGTGGAAAAAAAGAACATGAACAGACCATCAACACAGAGCATTGGAAAATGAATTATGTATTAACTTTAGAAGAAAGCTTTAGTGGATATCTAAAACAACAGACGAAGCATAGCATGTATGAATTCCAAACAGTTATACACTTATTTCAGACATGGAAAGAAAACATAATGGGAGAGATAAAATGGAAAAACATTCACATGAGAAAGAAAGCAATACATTGTAATACAAACAACACATGAATCCCTGTATAAAACACCGACCTCGGCTCTGCAACTTTATTAAAATACTCTTGAAAGCATACACTGCAAAATTACATAGGTTCCAACCCTTTCTCCTTCTTCAAGAGGTATATTTATAGTATTTTTTGACTTCCTAGACTGGCATTAGGATCATAATTAGTTACAAACCGAAGCACAACACTTCTAACAAACTCGGATGTGGCCTACACACCACGATTCACATAAGACAAAAATAAATTGCGGACTACTAGAAAAATAGGCTTAAACATCCCCTCTTGCATATCCTAGCTGGTGACAGATGTGCAAAAATTGAAAGAGGTTTTTGTAATTTTCCATGTGCAAAACAAAACCCATGTCTTAGTTTCCTCTGATTCAGCTCCATGTCCTCAGGATCTGATTTTGAAACTGATGACTTAAACAGTAAACCTGTAAATTTCTGGAAAACTACCCTGTGAAGATATTTTAAATTCTCCCAACCTGTGATACCTGTGTAAAAACGGAAGGAGGTTTTTGAAGGTATTCTTGTAATGAAGAAAAAACTCTCTCAGTTTTCCGATATGCAGCTCCATTGGGCTGAAAAAATTCTTTGAATTGGATGTCTGACTCATAGTCCTTTGGAAAACCTGAAAAATTTCCCGTATAACTCACTTTGTTTCTCCTAAGACATAGCACCTGTGTGAAAACTGAGAGAGGTTATTGTGGATAAGAGTGTTTTGAAGAAAATCCTCTCTCAGTTTCTAAAAATTCATCTTAATTATTTGGAAACAGTTCTTTTCATTGGATGCCTAAAACAGTCATTTTCAGATTTGAACATTTTCCCTCTGAAGATGACTTCTATTCTCTCAATAATTAGCACCTGTGTAAAACCCGAGAGAGGTTATTGTAGATATGTGTGTTATGAAGAAAAACCTCTCTCAGTTTCTGGAAAAGCATCTTTGTTTGGCCAAAGAATCCACTTGAAATTAATGACTCAAACAGTCATTATCATAAAAATTTGCTCAGTTGTTTTAATATCAGATACTTTGTTTGCGTAGATGTTCTTAACGCTGAATCCTCCATTTATAGAGTTAACTTTCCAGAATTTATGCAGCTCGTGCAAGTTCACATCGCAAAATGATCGTACACCGTGGATTGGGATTTTGGTAAAACTCAAGCCGTCAAAACATTTTGCTCACACCCAATTTCGTGAATTGTAAAATTTCATTTCTCCTTGTTTGTTGTATTAGCGAAATACATTCACGCCGTTGGATGAAATTGAGTTTGATCTGGACCACTCAAAATTGTTGGGCGTACCACATTTCGCAAATTGAAAAATTTAATTGCTCCTTGCAACTTCACATCGCGAAATTTGTTTTGGCCATTGGATGTGACTGAGTTTGATATGAGCCATTGATCTATGTTTAATTTTGTTGCAATTTAATCATAAGCCAAGTCCTTTGGAGAAATGCCTGTCAACTATGAATTTATTCTTCCACTTCTGCAACAGCTTAATGTGTCCCTCTCTTCAACTGTGCCTTATCTCCAAGAGTACTGAAAAGATTTCATCATACATCTAAATCCGAGACTGATACTAAAAATAACGTTATGGCATAGAAATTACCCAACTTAATATATTAAGGTGGATGCACAGGGTGAGCAATGGGGCCAGCATGCTAAGGAAACTGATAATTACGTGGCCTGACAACATCTTGTTACCAAAGACAATACATTCCATGTAGTTGCTTGCCGAGGCCCTCCACGTTGTGCCTTTGTCATTTTTTTTATATCAATCTGATTTACATTCTTCCCTTGTGAACAATGTAAAATATTTTTCTCAAATTTGTATGCAAAATCCTCATATCCAATAAGGCCATCTCCACGATCGTGGAAAACACAAGAAAAGTCTTATGCACGTGGATCCATGCGTTCTTTGGAAAATTGAGTGTGGTTGTCGATGTTTTTATTTGTTCTATGCATTGTATTATCCCCCATGCACCATGCGCTTGACTTTTCACTTATTTATATACCCCAAGAGTTTCCTTATATGGTAAGGAACAAGAAAGGTAATACTTTGGGATTTAGGCGCTTGGAATTAGGTGGAAAGATTTGCTTGGTGTGTAGGTTCCATCTTTTAACTTTTGGGCTTAGCCAGAACAAATAAAGTGGTAATATCTTAACTTTAAGCAAAGAACAAATAAAGTGGTAATATCTTGACCATTTAGCTCTTGGGTTTAGCTTAAAATATCTCTTGGTAAAATATCCACATTTACTTTTCCCATAAAAATAGCCGCTCTTTACTTTTGGATTTATAAAAATAAACTTCATTTATTTTTATAAAACCTAACATTAACCCACTTTTATATAAAATAGGCTTGGTAAACTTCTCATAAGATTTATCCATAATGAATAAATCTATTCCTTAATTAAAAAATATCTAATTTTTTAACCAAAGGCCTTTAAAATTCCTTTTTGCTCAAATAACCATTAAAATTCTCCTTTAGCCAAACTTCAGAAAATTTAAATGATTTACTAAATGACTCAAGCCACAAAGTTAGCCAACCACCAACAAAATCGTCAATTTTCATAATGCAACAACACCAATTCTCGCAAGCATGAAATAGTGCTAACACTTTCTATGTTCTTCAGTCCCTCAGGTCTACCCTTCCTTTCTATGATCTTTAGTATGGCCAATATAAGCCCAAGACATTACCTACTTCCTTATTTCATTTACAACATTGTGAAGCTTATTGTACAAGGATTTTATGGTTATTTGGACAACCTAACAGGTTAGTAGCCTTTAAGGATTTGAAAATGGTATCTAGGTGCTCTTTAATGGTGTATAGTATCACCCAATAACCTTTGTTTAATATCTCCATGGTTCATATGAGAGTTGGTATGAGTTTTCTTCCTCCAAACCTTCTTTTCTCTCAAAGAACCGTTTTTTCCCCATGCTCCTCTTCCCCCCATTCGAATTTCACATGTATGAATGAATCAAAGGGATAAGTCTTTTCCTCCACTCTTTCTTGGTTCCCCAAAAATAGGAGGTAGTTACACCAAAATAAGAGCTAGGCACTTTTGGCATAGGATTCCTAAGTTCTCACATTCATATTTCCCCTTTCACTTAATTAGGCTCTTAATTCAAGTTTAGCATAAACTTGAGGATAAATGCTCGAGGATAAATGCCAATAGGACAATCTAATGAAGAAGGTTTATGGGTAAGCATATGCATCACCATAAGGCATAGGTGATGTCTCTCATTAGGATCCGTTACCTTTCCCTTTAGTGGACTCATAGCCCAATCCATGCCCCCCTCATCATTCAACATTGGAACCTTTCATCAATATTGTTATTATCATGTTTTTCAGTGTTCAAAATCAACATGGAAACTAACTAATGGTTTCAAGCAACACATAATAAATAAAAGCATAATTAAAATTTAGACACGATCAAGTTCAAAGGGTCAAGATCAAGGTATTACAACTAAATGGCCCTGTGGCTACAAATCTAGTACATAATGGTGATGTCAATAGGTCTATTCGATAAAATGAATGCTTTTAAGGATCAATCTACTATGGTAATTCAAGTGTATTGTGAATACGTACTTGGTGTTATCTTTATGCGGTATGTAAGTTTTATTTAATGCATCATATTGTGCCTTTCTATCATACAAATAAGGTTGGACAAGAAATAAACCACAACAAGCAATATTGTTCACATCATAAGTGACTTTGTACACAAATTTAAGACCAAAGATAAACGAAGTAGTGCATGTGTGCATGATTTGAGAAGAGGAACTATGATCCTTCCATCCAAGTGCATAAGAATGAGGATGAGGGTCCATTGACAAGAAAAATTTATTAATGATGCACTTGGTAATCAAGTTCTCTTGTGAGCCCTTATTGAGGAGACATGCAGTGGAGGAATCATGGGAGAGATAAGCACATGTGATGGATAGTCTATCTTGAACTTTTTGAGGAGTGGAGTGCTAAAACTAGGTGACTTTATTGAATCACCTTAACTCCTTATAAATCATATCTTCATTAGAAACCTTAATGAGAACATCATTGTCTTTCTGCATGAATATTTTCACAATGTTCAACGATTGTATTCAGCCTTTTGGATTTTTCACTGTGTATATATTTTGAAACATTCAACGTGTTTCTAGTGGACACTCACCCATCTTCAGGATCACAAAAAGTTGTATTAAGTAGAAATGAGTAAGGTTGGTTAAATATAGTTGGAGGAGAGACTTATGTGTTAGATTAAGATGTTAAGTATAGGTTTGAAAGGAAATTTGGTGGAATAATGGTCATGAGAGGGGCTTGAATTGGTTAGAAGTTGATAATTGAAAATATAATTAACCTAATAAATTAAAACCTTTAAGATACAATTGAGGGGCAAGGTAATCAAATATCCATTAAATTAATAAGGAGTATTTAAATTAATGACTAAATAAATAAATAAAGAATTTAATTAATGTTTTGTTAAAAGATTATAATATTTGTAAATATTTATTTAATAAGAAACAATAAAGTAAGTTAACCCTCAAGTTTAAAAATAAAAATGATAAGAAATTTGAATAATATCGAATTAGATTAAAAATAAATAATAATATTATATTTATAATAAATAGTTATTTAGGAGTGTGAAATATAAATCCAATCCTTTTCTATCCCAAGGCATGTACCAAATTCGTTGTTCACGTGGGAATACCTACATTGGACAAACTGACAAACTGATAGATCCATCCAAACTCATCTCAAAGAACACATCACAAATACTAATCACAATTGTCTCAGTAAATTTTCTATAGTGGAGCACTCCTTCCTGTTAGATTTTTATCATTCAAGCTAGCATTATGATCTTAGGATCTTTAATTGCGAGAATAACATGCACAACAATAAAACACACGAGACAAGAGATAAGAGATACAAAGAATTTTCCTCGGGGAAACCATAAAGGAGAAAACCCCGCAACTTCCTCAGAGATAGAATCAACACCAAAATAGAAAAGCCCAAAACATAAGGATGATCTCCACAGCTTCTGTCTCTCTCTCTCTCTCACTGAGAGAGATTCTCCTCTCTCACTCATGCGCCCCAATGAGTGAGTGTAAGTGAGATAAATAGAGAGGCTCACTCTCTATTTATATTCTTTCATTCACTTGAAGTGCACTCCAACATGTCGGCCTCACTTAACAATTACTTACTAGAGCCGACATCTCTAGGAGTGTCTAATAACCCTAGTGCCCCACAACTTGTGGGGACTTTGCCCTCTGCTCAACAAGGAGGGTTAGCCTTGACTTATATGGTGGGGACTATTGCCCCGACTTACAATGACTCACCTAGGGTCGACTTCACTAGGATAGTCTAATAACCCTAGGGCCCCATAACTGTGGGGACTTTAACCCTTGACCAATAGGAGGGTTACCCACAATGACTTGACATGACTTTTACATTATAGAAACTTCCCGATTGGAACATCCGGGAATGACATGACTTAAGTACATTACAAACACATCCCAGAATAAACATCGGGTTACAATACATAAGAAATACGGATGAATACATTCTGAAGTTACAAATACATCAACACTTCCATACCAAACACCACATTCACTTAGACCAAACTAAAAATTTGCTTCCATTGCTTAGTGCTCAGTGTTCCTCTCACTTAATTAGAGAAGCTCTAGAAATTGAAAAAACATCCTAATAAATTCAATTAAAAAAATAACTATAAAGTAAGCCAATCATAAAACCCTTAATCCATCATCTCAATCATTGAACTAAAACTATAATTTCCTCTTTCCAATTCATGTTTTTTTTTAAATTTCTAATTAATTTTCCTTAAATTATTTTATTCTTTCATTTACTACGTGTGATATTATTTTCTCCATACTCTTACTTCCTTTTTATCCCATTTATTTTACTCCACGTATAATTAAACACATCTAAATTTCTCTATTATTACTCTTATGTTTCTATCCTACTTCTTTGCTCCTAATTATTACAATTATTTCCCCTTATTTTTATTATTTTTAAATATTTTATACTCGCTCACTTTTATTTATTTTTGTTTTTACATCATACATTAACTTTTAGTTTGTTTTATGCTATATATATTTGCACTTACTTTTTTGTTTTTTTTGTTTTTACATCATATTTGTTTTATGCTATTGAAATAATTGTTATTTAATGTATAAATATTATCATTTAATTATTCTTACTATTTTTTAATTCATTTTGAGCTTAAAATTTTCTTTTTCCTTTATTATCATTTTATTTTATTTGATATAATAATATTTACTTCTTTATAATTGATTTCAATATATACATTTTTGTAAAGCTATAGTTTTTTATTTTTCCATTAACAGAGGTAACAAAATACAAAGCAAAGCATTGCTAACATCTTATGGGGGACTGAGACTGTTTAGCCACCTGCCCACTTGTTAAAAAAAGCTAAATTTTGTGTTTAAAACTATCAGGAAACCTTGTCCAAAATTGAGCCACCCAACTGACATATTACAATTTTAACAATTTAAACTACTAATTGACATGAAAATAAAGTCACCGTTGAGCAGAGAAAACCAAGAAACCTGAAAGTCATCGAGAGAACCTGGGGCCACCTTAGCCATCTTAGGTGGTTGCATCAACATGCATAGAGTCCGCCGTCTCCTCTAGAATTGGGCATGCACCGTATTCATCATCCTGCGCCTAAGAGGGGTGGTTAATTGACTGAGGCTCAGGGTGATTTCTCAAAGCAGTGTTGGTCCCAGGTTCCTTATGGATTCTTTTTGTGAGCAGGGGCCCGACTGTCGACGGTGTCATGAGCCGATTGTTTTCCAAGCTCTCCCCTTCTAGAACAACATACCTCTGGGCCGCACTGAAAGTCTTTCCCACTGCACCTCGCTTATTCACATTTCCACCACCTTTAGTCTCCCCGGCACAATGATCAATGACATAGTGCTTCCAGTGGAAACTAGCTTCCAAACCATTCAACTTCTCACCAGTCTGTATCAGGCTTGCTCTGATACCCAAGACCATGTCTTTGGCCCTGCTCCATTTTTTCGTCATTTTTTCCATTAACATTCCCATCATATTTTTCACCATCCAGTAATGGTTTTTCGTGTGTTTTTCCTTCCCCCGTTCCTCCCAAAATCCAAATGGTCAGAGACCACATGATATTTCCAATCATCAATCATTACACTGCATCGAAACATAAACATGCGGAACATAATCATCCATTGCACCCTGATTGAACTTTCTCATGGTGCCTTTGCCCCTCGTGTTGCCCCGCCTCAGGGTGCCCCTCTACCTTGGCATGTCACAGTCCTGGTTAACAACTTCGTTGACAAAAGAGTAAACTAGCAACACCAAGATAGCTAACAATCCGAAAACGCTGAGGTTGAGAGGATTCCCCCTCCTCCATGGTATCCTCCCTAAGCCAATCCTAGTCACACATGAGATGGTTCTTCTCATTAACTTCTACACATAATCCATCATACCTCGACCCTACAAACAATCTCGACGAAATGACGTTCCAGTTATAGAAGGGTAGGGGGTGACTTAATGCCTGACCTCTTGGGTAATTAACCCCCATGTAAGCCAAGATGCATGTGTGTTGTCCACCTCCTCGTGTGATATGCGCTGTTCAAGTGTCCACGTCGATGACTGCACCATGAGCTGTCTAGACGTCATCACATGTGGATCACCCGTATTCGGGATAATTGATTTCAATATTATTCAAATTTCTTTTCGTATTTATTTTTGGAACCCAAGGGTTAACTTAATTTAATCATTTCTTATTAAATAAATCTTTACAAATATTATAATCTTTTAACAAACTGCTAATTAAATTCTTTTATTTATTTATTTATCCATTAATTTAAATACTCCTTATTAATTTACGCGATATTTGATTACCTTACCCTTCAATTATATCTTAAAGTTTTTATTTTATTAGTTTAATTACATTTTTAATTATTAACTTTTAACCAATTTCACCCCCTCTTAGGACCATTATTCCACCAAATTTCCTTTCTAACCTATCTCTAACATCTTAATCTAACATATATGCTATATCATTTCAAAATATCTACAGAGTGAAAATATATAAGACTAAATACAATCATTGTCTTCCTGATTAGGATACTATATAATCAATTTTTTCTTGTTTGATTTGAAACATTTGGAATTATCATGTCCTTGTTTCTTACTATAATGACAAAGCTTAGAAGAAGAATAATAAGAAGAATACTACGACAAAGATGATAACCCTATAGTAGTAGGAGGTGTAAGCTCTGAAGGTGTTGATCTAGAACATTGGGGGAGTATGAGCTCTATTGAATTCTACGATGATATAAAAACTTCTCTTTGGCCTATTTTTCTATATTGTACACACCATCAAGGGTGGTGATCTACATATGTTTTAGCTTGTGATATAGATGTTCCTGCAATCCACTTTCTTAATATATTTTCATTAAAAATAAAATTATATAATTACAAAACTAAAATATTTTTGACTAATAATATTAAAATGATTAAAAGAATAAAAAATATTCAATATCACATTAAAAAGTTAAAAATATTAAATCACTTCGCAAGTGTAAAGAATAAAATCACAACCATTTGAATAGTTCACAACCATTTGAATAGGTAGATGTATTATTGCACATACAAATTTGAATCCTTAATGGAGGTGAAGCACTTGACACTCATGTCTTACTTGTAGCTAGAAGGATAGAAGGAGAGGCTCAGGGCATCCACAATCCTAGTCCAAGTGCTGATTAGTTTTATGGTTAATTGCACATTCTACACCCAAAAGTTTTGTGAGTTGTGTGAGCTTCAACTTGGTGAATGGAACCTTGTCATAATTTTTAATGCACCTAAGGTTTTTTGAAAATATTTTTAAAATTATAAAAATGACCTTCATCTAAAGGTGAAAATTTCTCCATAAAAATATGTTTCATGCCAAAAATCACTATTGGTTTATCCCCTCACTTAGTGAGCATGTGTGAGTTCCCAAAATAAAATAGGAAACCTCAATTATATTGGATTCCAATCCTTATTCCAAAAATCTGACATGCTTTTATCTCTTCCAACACTAATTTTTTTTGGAAATGAGATAGGCCTAAGAAGAAATTAATATTGATAAAGGAATAAGAAATGTTAATGGAAGAGAGAGGATTTACTTTCCACGTTCCATTACTTGTTTGACTCTAGGGTTCACAAAAAGGTGACCATATATGACATATAAAGCAATATTCTCATAACTACATTACTGAGGTAACAATGTTGGCACCAATGAGAGACCATCAAATTTAACCGAAGAGGTAGCATGAAGGAGAGTGCTATGTGACCGATGTTGAGTACTAACACAAATTGGTCTAAAACTGAAAAAAATGATAAACTTAAGCTACCTTTCTAATTTCTATTAAATATCATACACAATAGGATACCACCATACTTTCTATGCCAATTCACACATATAACTCACTTTTGTTGGTCAACGAATGTAGATCCATGCATCATAAATATCTTACCAACAAGTCATAGTGCTTAGAAACAACAAGAGATTGATTGATGCAACTGGATGATTTGAGCCATGATCACAATCTAAGTATTGAGGAGGCAGACAAATTTGTGATGAAGGGATCCAAACCACCTAGATTTGAGGCACAACAGTGAAAGGGTGTACTGGCTGCATGGATGATTGTAGTGTATGCTACATATATGGGGTTGGGAGATAATTAAGTGATAACAAAAAAGGTTGCATGAGAACAACTACACATCAATTGTAAAACCATTAGGAAAAGGAAATCTAGACCAATGTCAAGCCAAAAGCCAATGAAAATAGTGAAGGTGCCTCAAATTAGCTAGGAGATATGAAATGCATATATAAGATTTCAATGATGCACATTAATTTGATAATTGAACACACATTAACCTCGATCGATAAAATAGGAATACACATATGAATTGTTGAATAGAAGTCATGAGATAGAGACATGAACATGAAATGCGTAATTTACTAGGAGATGAACATGAAATGAGATGGATCCTTCATGATATGAGCTTAGGATCTTGTACATGACTTTGGGTTCACTAAGTTATAGGTGTCTAGATCCATCCCAATATCTTCTCATCAATATATATAAGGAAGAGGGTTTGAAAGTAGAGGGGGAACTTGGAAGAAATAACAAAATTCTACTCATTTCCATACTGAAGCTCTTCTACCTTAGCCTCATGAGATCTAAGTTATCCTTCCTTAGGTGAGGGTTAAGGAGAAGGAGTAGGAGAAAGGGACCAAGCGGATCTTGCACCATGACCGAGGGTAATCCTACACGGATGTGATGCTATTCATCATTTTTAATATACATCCACATGATTTTCCCCTCCATTATATTGTTAATGTGCCATCATATACATTACAACTAGATAAATGATTTTTCCTTGAGTATATTAAATTAGATCTAGGTATTTTCATATCCATATTTATTTTAAGGGTTTGAGATTGGTATTACTTTGTATTCTTGTGTGCAATAAGCACATTTTCCTGTATGTATGTACACATTTCTTTTGAAGATTTTAGATGCATTTGGTGTGTTTTGGTTTAAGAAATAATTTATTGTTGCTTTTGTGTGCAAGTTTGGTGTTGGCGTTTGCAATTGCATAGTTTAGGAAGAGTACTCTTAGGTAGGTTTATTTTCCTATAGCATTCTAAATATAAGTTTAGATTTATTTTGAGCTTTTAGTTTTAAGTATTTGAATTGGATTGAGTTTTATTTAGAACCAAGGAATTTGAAAATATCATTGCATTACGTTACTGAGAATATTGTTGCCTACATGAGATCATTAGTGCGTGTACTTGGACAAGACTAATTACCACAAAGTAGTTGGGATTATCATTCCAACAGGTTTGAATTATTCTTTTCTAGAGTCATAAGATTGGCCACTTAATCAACGAAGCTCTGTGCTGATAAGCAGTATGCCTACAACATTATTATTAGTACCTGAAAAATGGCCAAAGATCTCTTGGATGGAATGCATCTTGGACTTTTATTTGCATTTTAAATTTTGTTGTGTGAATGAATTTCCTTTCTCAAGCATTAGGTTTTGATTTAATCTTAGTTAGAAGGTATAATTAACTTATTGATAAACTAGATCTGTACAAATCATGTCCATCTGTCACAAGTCTACCTCCCAGGTTGACGATGTAATATTGGGAAATTATTAAACATATAATTTCACTAAGAATTTTCTTGATTTCGTTTTGGAATATTGTAATTTCATAGTCAATCTGAACCATTCATCATTAGTTCATAGATATATTGGTAGAAGCTATGTTGGTTATTTTGTGCCCTAGAAGGAAACCCCATTTTTATGAAGGAATTATAATACGATTACGTATTGTGAGAGAGTGAAGAGGAGGTTGCAACATATTTTTTGTAGGTTTTATCCCTCCATTTTATTGGATAGAATAAAGGCAGGACTAGATGTTTCTCCATGGATGTATCCCATATTGGGTGAACCACATATGTATGTGTCTCTCTTGTATTATGTTCTTCTATGTTTTATTTCTAAAATCATTTTGTTTTTATTGCTCCATGATCCTATTCCTAACATATAGATCGTCAATCAACCCAAATAGGTGCTTATATCACAATCCATTTTTTTTGGATCTAGAACTCAACAAACCTAAATATGGAACCCCCTTTAAAATAAAATCCTGGTTAGCTTCAGGAGGATGGATTTAACTCTCTACTAAAGGATGTGTGGAAACACTACAATCTTAATCTAGAATTCTCAGCTAGTGAATAATTTGTAGAATCTCTTAGGATCACAAAAATATATTTCCTAGGCGCACTATTAGATTGGAATATAAATAGTAGGAAAAGTATCACCAATGTTTTTGTTGGTTCATTTAATTGTCTTTTAAAAATAACTGATTATCCCTTTACCTTGATTGTCAACCTAGAGTAAGTCTTGGTATTTCAAGGTTATCATGCAAGGTATATGTAGGAAACAATTTCCTTTTAGCACTGGTTATCCTATATGTTCACACAACTGTAATGGAAAGCATGCTAATTAAAACACTCTTAATTTTAAATAAAATTACATTTCTAGATTCGAAACACACACACAACTGTAAAAAAACACTCTTGCAGAAATAAAGGAACAATTGTAGAAATGAAATGCACACTTCAGAAATAAAGATACACATGCTATAACGAAATAAATGCTTATACTCAATAAATCATAATAGAGTGTTAATGAGATGCAAAGTGACAATGTTGAATAGTAATAAAAACAATGCAGTAACATCAAGAGTGACTAACCACTTAAAATTAACTAATTAATGAACTAAGTACTCATAAACTATCTATTAAAATAAGAAACACAACAATGGAACTTGTTGAGGGAAGGAGGCCCTTCCTCACTTGACCAGGGTTGTTGAAACAACTCAAATCTACATGTTAATTATATTGAAAAACCAACACACCCCTATTAAAAATATTCAAGAATGTTTACAATGAAAATAAAACACTGCTCTGTTCACAATTGCCTTCTTTCTAACATCTTTTTTCAAGAAAGACTTGTTAGGGTTAACCTTAACTCTTGAATGATTCGATTGTGGTTTATATATAGCACATGGTTTCTTATACTCCATGGTATTAGCCCAAGGTATTGTTGTTGAGTAAAATAGTTGTCAATGATGTCAAAATTGTTAATGAAAGTAAAAGATATGATGGTAGGCTGAAACCAACAGAATAACAAAGGAATAACCTTATTATAGGTTGGATTTTGAATGACAAACAAATAACCCTGTAGCAAGTTGAACGGCTGAGATCGATCATCCAAGTAAATCAAGGACTCATAATGTTCTTGCTGAATGAACTAGCGCAGAGGTTAAACACATGCAAAGTGACAAAGTTCCGCAAAAGATCAAAATCAGACGACTGAGATTATTTTTGGTAAAAACGATCAACGGTTCAGAAAAATAATTGCAAAAAGCGGAAAGGTGGAAAGCAATTAGCCGAAGTCGTGACTTCTGCATTCCGCAGTGTAGAAAGAAGCTTGTGGAAAGACAAGTCTGGAAAGTGGAAAGCTCGAAAGTCGATTTTGCAACAATCAAGATCGGACGACTTATATTAGTCCTGCACTCGATTCGATGGTTAAGGATTAGTTCCGATGGTTAGGCGGAAAAGCCAAATTTCTGCGAAATATCAAGATCAGATGGCTGAGATTAGTTCCGCTAAAATAGATCAACGGTTTGGAAAAAGAAGTGTAGAAAGTGGAAAGGTGGAAAAGCAATTAGCCGAAGTCATGAAACATTGAGTTTTCAACTTCCGCATTCCGCAATGCGGAAAGGAAAGTCCGGAAATTGAAAGGTGAAAAGTCGAGATAGGATTTGAGGAAATGTTACATTTCCACATCTCACATCCCGCATCCTGCAATATGGAGATCGACGCTCATGGAGAATCCCGATGAAGATCAATGGTGAGGAATTATTGAAACATAAACTTAGTGCAGAAATACGATTTCGAAAGGGAATTCTGTAGAGTAGATCAACGATTCGGAGAGATTCAGACATAATATCAACTGTCCAGATTGTATCAGGAGAAGAAGATTATGGAAGCACTAGAAAATGATAAACAGGGTTGCGGAAATGAATTCTGAGCCATGGGAAGAATGAAACGGTGCCTTTGTTGAAACTTAATGATGAATTGATGTGACGGTAGAACGAGTAGATGATGAATAGTTTTGTTTGTAAGTAAACAATCACGATCCAAAATGAAAGAGCGCAGCTATGGAGAGATGCATTGATAAGAAATAGGTAAAGGGTATTTATTGAATGAATGTGTAAAGAATTAGGTGTCTCTATTAGGAATCTTGACAGAGTCCAAAGCGGATAGTTTACAACTGTGCCAAAGGATTGAGAAAATCAGTACAGGGTTGCAAGGTGGTGCTAGGGCAGGCCATAGGTCTGTAGGGGGTCAAAGCCTCCTTCCAGTCATAGCTAGAGAATAGGGTGTTGTAGCATCCTTGTCTGTTGAAGTAGGCATAAAACCATAGGGGTTTTGTAGAATCCCTATTTGTAGTTGCAGGAAAAACATAGGGTGTGTTTACATCTTTTCTATAGTAGAATATAAACAATTTTGTAAATTTATCTTATTAATGAGTTTGTGTTGGTGGTTTTCCCTTTGATGTTTCCGCGATAAAATATGTGTCTTGATTGTTGATTATTGTGTATTTTAAGAAAAAGGGACAATACTGATTCACTTCCCCTTTCAGCATTGTGGGATAAACCAAGAATTACTACTAGAGCAGGTTCCTTCACAACAACTTAACCACTGGAAGGAAGATCCCATCCAAAAATCACTATGGATCAACAAGAAGGATTGGCCACTAACAAACCTCCACTATTTACCGAAGAAAGTTATGCTTATTGGAGTGTAAGAATGAGGTGTCATATGATGTCCATGGGATGGAAGGTTTTGTAAGCAATAGAAAAGGAGCTTAAAATAGGAAACCAATACCCTGCACACACAGTTGAACTAGGTGAATATGAAGGTAATTCCAGAACCCTAAACACAATCTTAAGTGGTTTAACAAACTCGGTCTTTACTTAATTTATGCAATGCACATCTGCCAAACAAGATTGGGACAAGTTGAAAATTATCTATGAAGGAGAATCTAAGGTCAAAGAGTACAAACTTCAAACATATAAAGGTCAATTTTAAAGTCTTAAAATGAAAGAAGAAGAGAATATTGGTGAATACCTTCTTTGTGTAGATGAAGTTGTTAATGCGATCAGAGGGCTTGGAGGAAAATTAAAAGAAAAAGAAGTGGTAAGCAATGTATTAACAACATTACCAATGAGATATGACCCAAAGGTATCCACCTTAGAAGAACGAGATGATCTTAAAAAGGTAATAATGGATGAGTTACATGGAATTCTCACTATGTATGAGATGAGAATAGGACAAAATGGATCTTCAAGAAAAGAAGCAGCTTTTAAATCCTCCTTAAAAAATCAATCAGAAAACCCAAATGATGAGGAAGCTCTTTTCATTAATAAACTTGAGAGAGGGACTGGAAAATACAAGGGGAAGTTACCTTTAAAGTGTTTTAATTATGGAAGGATTGGACATTTTGTCTCTAAATGCACCTACACTAAACAAGATGAGACTGAAGAAAAGGAAACTTCAAAGTTCAAAAAGGGTAAACCAGGAAATAAGAAAAAACCCTATGGGAGAAAGAAAATTGTTTACACCATGGAATATAGTGAAGATTCAAGTGGAAGTGAAGTAGAAGAAACTAAAGTTTTATGTATGGGCCTAGATAATCAAGCCTCAAATAGTGACTCAGATGTAGAAGGAGAAGTAGACCTAAGAGCTGAACTTGTTAGCGCCCATGAAGAACTTGAGAAATGTAGGAAAAAGAACAGACAGTCAAATCTTATCATCGGTCAATTGGAATCTCAACTTCTAGATGCCAAAAGGGTTGAGAATGACCTAAACCTACATCTCAAAAGAAGAATACATGAGTCTGAAAGGCTTGCAGAAGAAATCATGCAATTCAAGAGAAAGCTTGATGAAGGATCTATCAAATCAAAGTTTGAGAATAGCTCAAGGATTCTAGATGACATTCTGAGTAGCCAAAGACCATCAAGTGATAGGTTTGGTTTTGGTTTCGTTAAAAATAAGAAGCCAAGGAGTTTTCCTGTCACCAATCAAGAAGGAAGTAAGAAAATATATGCTGAGGTACTAAAGACTCCAGCTTAAAAGGAAGGAAGCAATAAAGTAGGCTTAATTTATCAAGATAAAAATAGAAATAATATAGCACCCAAGAGATCAAATAGATATCTACAGATATTTCTAGGTCACTGCTATTCTTGTAATAATTTTGGCCATAAAGCCTTAAATTGTAGAACTAAAAGAAAGGTTTCTGAATACAAGAAGAAGTCATCAAGTAGTAAGTCGAAGGGAAATAAGAATATTTTTACAATACTCCAAAAATATGACATAGAATGTTATAAGTGTAATAACCATGGACATATGGCAAGAGATTGTAAACCGAAGACTCCTACAAGGAATACCGTTGCAATCAAATCTCAGAACACCAAACAAAAGAAGTATTGGAGAGAAAAGGAAGAAAAGGAAAGTTCCATGATTTCTTTATGTGCAACCGAAAGCCAAAAATTATGGCACTTGGAAAATGGTTGTTCAAAACATATGACTGGTGACCCAAGCAAATTCATAACACTGAAAGATAATAAGGGAAAATTCACTTTTGGAGACAGTCTATCCTCCAAAATAATCGGCAAGGGGACAACTGTTGTCAATAGCAAGATCAATGAAGAAAATGTTTTGCTAGTCGAAAACCTCAAGCCTAATCTTCTCAGTGTAATCCAAACATGCGACCAAGGACACATTTGTATCTTTGACTCAGAAAAATGTGAAATAAAGAATAAGGAATTAGGAAAGGTCATTGTCATTGCTATGAGAAATACAAACAATGTATACATCTTGGAAAATGAAAACCAATGTTACTTAAGTATGGTGGATGAAAGTTGGTTATGGCACATAAGGTTGGGAAATTTAGGTTTTGACAATCTTTCCAAAAGTGATCTACCTAAAATTTCCATAAGATATCTACCTAATATTTCCATAATATATCTACTTAAAATTGTAGTTCTTCTAAACTGTGTGTGTAAACATTGTCAACATGGGAAGAAAACCAGAGCCAGTTTTAAAATAAAAGAACATATGACCTCACACCTTCTGGAAATAATACACATAGACCTTTGTGGGCCAACGAAAACTAAAGTCCTACAAGGAGATCGCTATTTCATGTTGCTCATTATTGATTACACAAGGATGACCTAGGTGGCATTCCTCAAACAAAAATCAGAAGCCTTTGAAAAATTTAAAATCTTTAAGACTATGGCTGAAAATGAGTCAGGTATGAAAATCAAGTGTCCTAGATCAGATAATGGGGGAGAATTTACTACCAATGAATTCAATGAGTTTTGTGAAATTCATGGAATTAAGAGACAATTTTCAGCTGCAAAAACTCCTCAGCAGAATGGGGTTGTTGAAAGGAAAAATAGAACAATCCAAGAAGCTTCCAGAACAATGCTTAATGAAGCAAAAATGTCAGATTCATTTTGGAGAGAAGATGTATACACAAATGTTTACATACTTAATAGAGGGCAACTCAGAGTGAATAAGGATAAGACCACCTACGACTTGTGGTATGGAATACCGACCTCATTCAGATATTTTAAAGTGTTTGGAAGTAACTATTACATCAAAAGAAATGAGGATGACCTTGGAAAGTTTGACTCTAGGACTGATGAAGGAATCTTTATAGGATACTCATCCACCAAAAGGGCATACAGGTGTTGCAATAAAAGGTTACATAAAATTGTAGAAAGTGCTAATGTGAAAGAAGATGATATAAAACCAAGGAAAGAGAAAAATCTTGACAGTATTGAAAATACACATGATGAAATAAAAGAATTTAAAAAGGATGAGAGCATTCATAACGAAGATGAAGAAGACTTCCCTGGACCTGACACTAAAACTCCTTTTGAAAGGATACAAAAGAATCATCTAGAGTCACATATCATGGGTGATAAAAATGATGGAGTCATAACAAGAAGACAACTACTTGGTATTGAAAAAACACAGGAAGATGAAGAAGACTTCCCTAGACCTGACACTAAAACTCCTTTTGAAAGGATACAAAAGAATCATCCAGAGTCACAGATCATGGGTGATAAAAATGATGGAGTCATAACAAGAAGACAACTACCTGGTATTGAACAAGCCCTACTCTCAATAGTTGAACCCGAGAACTTTACAGAAGCTAACAAAAGTGATGAATGGGTCAAAGCCATGAATGAAGAACTAGATCAGATTGAGAAAAATGAGACCGGGGAACTTGTCTCAAGACATGAAGATAAGAACATTGTAGGGACCAAATTATTTTCAAAAACAACTTCAATCAAGATGGAAAAGTAATAAGGAACAAATAAAAATTGGTTTGTAAGGGGTATGCCCAAGTGGAAGGTATTTAATTTAAAGAAATTTATGCTCCTGTAGCATGACTTGAAGCAATCATAATGTTTTTAGCACTGTCATGCTATACAAATTTCAAAGTATATCAAATGGATGTCAATTTTGCATTCCTGAATGGAAAACTAGAAGAATAAGTATATATTGAACAACCTGAAGGGTTTCTCTTGTCAGAAAAAAAATGATTAGGTCTGTCAACTGAAGAAGGCATTCTATGGTCTCAGACAAGCTCTAAGAGCGTGGTTTTCAAGACTAGACAGTTACTTGAAACATCAAGGTTTTAAAAGAGGAGCCACTAAAAGTAATCTTTACCTAAAGATTGAAGATACAAATATGATCATTGTTGTTGTGTATGTGGATGATATCATATTTGGAAGCAATATTCAAATCCTAAGTGTAGATTTTGCCTCTGAAATGAAGAAAGATTTTGAAATTTCAATGTTGGGTGAATTGAATTTCTTCTTGGGATTGCAAGTCCACCAAACAGACGAAGGAATTTTCATCTTTCAAATTAAGTACATAAGAGATATGTTGAAAAAGTTTAAAATGGAAGATTCCAAACTTGTTGGTACTCCTATGGTCACTGGTTCCAATTTAAGTAAGGATGATGAATCTCTAGAAGTAGATCATACCATGGTTTGATCCATGATTGGTAGTCTGCTATATTTGATAGCCACAAGACCAGATGTGATGCAAGCTGTTGGATTGGTGGCTAGATTCTAGTCAGCTCCCAAAGAAACACATGTAACAACAATAAAAGGGATTTTAAAATATCTAAAAGGTACCATGGAGTATGGTTTATGGTATCCAAAAGGATAAGAATTTACCTTGAAAGCATTTACTGATGCAGATTGGGTAGGAAGTGTTGATGATTGAAAAAGTACCAGTAGAGCAACATTCTTTCTGGGAAATTGTTTAGTATCATGGTCAAGTAAAAAATAATCCTTGATTTCACTCTCTACAATAGAAGCAAAATATATTGCTACTGCCTCATGTTGCACTCAGGTTATTTGGATGAAACAAACCATTAGAAGATCTACTTGTAAAATATGAACATCCAATAGTGATCAACTGTGATAACACTAGTGCTATAAATATGTCTAAAAACCCTATAATGCATTCTAAGACAAAGCATATACCAAGTAAGTATCACTATCTAAGACAACATGTATCTCAAAAAGTTGTCATATTAGAATACATTGACACAAAAGAACAGATTGCTGACATTTTCACCAAACCACTACCTAAGGAAGCCTTTGAGCGTCTTAGATAGAAAATGGGAGTAATTCCTTTACAAAAGCACTAAGAGGAGGAAGCACAATCTCAGGGGGAGATATGATGACAGAGGAGCCCTTAGATGAAGAGATTTTTTTGTCATTGGTGTCAAAGGGGGAGAATGATTAAAGATCTCACCATCAATGCCAAAGGGGGAGATTGTTGAGTAAAATAGTTGTCATTGATGTCAAAACTGTTAATGAAAGTCAAAGATATGATGGCAGGATGAAACCAATAGAATAACAAAGAAATAACCCTGTTGCAGGTTGCAGGTTGAATGACAAACGAATAACCCTGTAGCAAGTTGAATAAATGAGATCGATCATCCAATTATAAATCGATGACTCACAATGTTCTTGCTGAATGAACTAGCGCAGAGGTTAAACACGTGTGAAGTGACAAAGTTCCGCAAAATATCAAGATAAAATGACTAAGATTAGTTCCACTAAAATAGATCAACGGTTTGGAAAAAGAATTGTGGAAAGTAGAAAGGCGGAAAGCAATTAGCCGAAGTCATGACTTCTGCATTCTGCAATGCTGAAAGAAGCTTGTGGAAAGCCTGAAAGTTGGTTTTGCAACAATCAAGATTGGACAGATTATATTAGTACCGCACTAGATCCAATGGTTAGACGTAGAAGCTAAAGTTCCAAAAAATATCAAGATCGGACGACTGAGATTAGTTCCTCTAAAACATATTAACGATTCAGGGAAAGAAGTGCAGAAATGGAAAGGAAAAAAATCAATTAGCCAAAGTCATGAAACATTGATTTTTTGACTTTTGCATTCCGTAGTGTGGAAAGGAGTTTGCGGAAAGGCAAGTCCGGAAAGAGGAAGGCAGAAAGTAGAGATACGCTTTGAGGAAATGTTACATTTCTGCATCTCACATCCCGCATCCTGCAATTTGGAGATCGATGCTCATGGAGAATCCCGATGAAGATCAATGTTGGGGAATCGTTGAAACATAAACTTGGTGTGGGAATACAAATTCAAAAGGGAAATATGTATAGTACATCAACGGTCCAGTGAGATCCATACATAAGATCAACTATCCATATTGTATCAGGAGAAGAAGATTATGAAAGCACCAAAAAATGATAAATAGGGCTGTGGAAATGAATTATGAGCTGTGGGAAGAATGAAATGGTGCCTTTGTTGAAACTTAACAATGAAATGATGCGACGGTTGAACGGGTAGATGATGAATAGTTGTGTCTGTAAGTAAATAGTCATGATCCAAAATGAAATATTACAACTATGGAGAAATGCTTTGATAATAAATAGGTAAAGGGTATTTATTGAATGAATGTGTAAAGAATTAGGTGTCTCTGTTAGGAAGCTTGACAGATTTGAAAGTGGATAGTTTGCAACTGTTCCAAAGGATTGAGAAAATCAGTACAGAGTGGCAGGGTGGTGCTAGGGCATGCCACATGTCTGTAGGGGGTCGAATCCTCCTTCCATTCGTAGTTGGAGAACAGGGTGTCATAGCATCCTTGTCTATTAAAGTAGACATAAAACCATAGGGGTGTTGTAGCATCCCTGTTTGTAGTTGCAGGAAAAAACTAGGGTGTGTTTACATCCTTTCTATAGTAGAAGATAAATAATTTTGTAAATTCATCTTATTAATTAGTTTGTGTTGGTGGTTTTCCCTTTTAGGTTTCCACAATAAAATTTGTGTCTTGATTGTTGATTTTTTTGTATATTAAGAAAAAGGGTAGTACTAATTCACGCCCCCCTCTCAGTATTGTGGGATAAACCAACAATTGCATGTAAAGAATCATTTATAAGCTTGAGGAAGCTCCATTGTAAAGTGACCTAGAAGTGAGTGTTGGCTAGCTAGCTTGGCCCGGTTGGATGACCAATGTAATGAATATCTTCATTGGCTAGTTTTTCCACCCATGGGGTTTTCCATGGTAAGTTAATGTGTCATTTGTGGTTTCTTGTTTTTCTTATTATTTTATCTCGTCAGTATTGTTTATGCTTGTTTTAAATCCTAAGAATTTGTATCAATCCTAAGAATTAGTATGAGAGGTTTCACTATGGTTACTCTTGTTGAGAATGTTGGTGTAAGTGTGCAGAGTTGAGTAGCCTACCAAGGATGAAAATAATATGTTGGTTGTCATTTCAATGAAAGGTAATGCAAAGGTATTGAGATATGAAGTCATGTGGTAAACAAGTGCAACGCAGAAACATAAATCTTGAAGAGAACTATCGTTGGGCATGCAAAGAGATCCCAATCCCATGGAGACGATCTGCACTTAGCCTCATTTCCAACATGAAAGAGAGGGTTGCACTATAGAGTGGGTATACCCCCATACGGTGATTCCACTCGTGAATCCAAGAAAAAGAAAGAAACCAACATGGAGGTAACATTGGAAGGCTTAGTGTGAATTGTAATGTATTGCTTGTTAGATCAAAGGCGTGATCCATTGAGGAGAGAACCAATATGGAGGTGACATTGGAAGGATTCCTACATGTGAAGAAGGATAAATTTCGTTGTTGCGAAGAAAGAAGCCGCAAAAAAATCCCCATCAAAAGGTACAGGCAGTAAAGTCGTAAGGGAAGGCAAGTCGTGAAAAAAATGCACTGCACAAAGGTAAATCATATAAGACAAAGCAAGGAGAATATAACAATATTAGCATGAAGAATACAATATTTTTTGAATAAATAAGTTATAGCTTTGTTCATTGGAGGTAGTTTGGGTGGTTGGGAGGAACAATTGTCACCTTCTTCACCCAAGTTTAATTTTTGTAACTGACACGATACTTTTGTGAGCCCCTATGTAATGCTTGATATACTCTTGTGGAGGCTTTAAATTTTTTTTTTTTTTTTGAAGTGGATGGTGGAGGCTTTAAATAATATTTGTTTAGATTTTTACATGAGATTTGGTTAATATAATATTGGTTAATGGGTTTGAAATCCGTGGAAGATTATTAAAATTGTGGGTCATGGTATGCCATTGTAAAAGTATGTTGTGGGGTGAAAATTCAGTGGTACTTGATTCTCCAAAAATATTTTTTGGTATTTGTGAAACTTATCCATAAGAAAGGTTGTATTTCCCCGAGAGCTAGAAGCACATGAAAAAGGGTATCCCTCTTATGTGTAGAGAAAGGATGTTGCATAAAGTATGGAATGAGACATTAAGTAGGTACGAGGTTGGTAGATGTACTTGTATCCTAGCTTGATTTGAATCAGAGAGGTTGATTCTTCGATTGCTGGAGGAATGTGAGATGGTTTAATCTTAATTTTGGGACCAATATTAATGAACCAAGATTGATGAACCATGTATGTGAAGAAAATTCTTAGAGAATTGGTGGTTACAGTGGTTGAGGACCCATGTAATATGGTAGATAGATTCTTCTTTATATGGACACCAATGATAATATTGGATGTAGGCACAAAAGGAGCATGGCAGAAAACGAGCAAGAGAGCGAGCATATAAAAGTAAGAGGATGAAGAAATGAGTGGTGATGGTGTGGACACCATGAAGACACAAGAAAAATTAATGGAGAAATCTATATGTAAATGGCCATATGGATGTAAGACCTGGTAAGACATGCATATCCCTGGTAAATCATCGATAAATTCTAGAGATAGACCTAGGTGAGAGGGGGTGTATGTGAGATCCTCGAGTCAAGCTTAAAGGGGGGATTGTTAGAGTTAACCTTAACTTGGGAATGAGTTAAGGGTGGTTTAGATCTAGCACATGGTTTTGGGAAGATGGTTTCTTGTAGCCCATGGTATTGGCCCAAAGTATTGCATGTAAAGAAAATTTATATGTCTTGAGGAAGCTCCATTGTAAAGTGGCCTGGAGGTGAGCAGTGGCTAGCTCTCTTGGCTCGATTGGATGGTTTTGTCCATGTAATGAATATATTCACTGGTTGTATTTCCCACACATGGGGTTTTCCATGGTAAACTAATGTGTCAATTGTGGTTTCTTGTTATTATTATTATTTTCTCTCATGATTATTATTTATGATTGTTTTAAATACTAAGAAGGCTATCCTTTTATACATCTATTAATGATCATATCGAGAAATGGAATATCAGAACGCCATTGAGAATATTTTGATTCTCAATCCATTCTTGACAATAATTATCATTTTCACATGAATGATTCCATAGTGTTAAGTCATTGTGTGCAAGCTTATGGATTTGCACGGTGTAGAAATTTAGAAGTGACAAATTTCTAAATTTCTACATAGTGCAAATCCATAAGCGTGCACACAATAATTAGGATGACATTAAGCCATTCATTCATTAGGTTTTTATAACTGATTACTAATAAAATACACTAAATATTTTTGAAAATTAGGATGCATCCCACATGGAGGGGGTGATTCAATGCTTCCACATATATATGTCTTCCACTATACCTAAGTATCGGTTGTAGACTATATACGAGTAAAAACAAGGATTTTTATTGGAGTAGGTGACGACCATAATAATTCATAAGTAGAAGCATCATGACTATGAAAGAGTAACAACAACTGATCTTTTCAACCTACAAACAATGATTCTACACAAACACTTCATGAGTAGTCTTAATAAGTTACTAAACCCCCTTAATAACCTCATAATTAATCACAATAACACAATCTACAAATAAAGTTGTACCTCAAGACAGATCAAGAATCATTGGTCATATGGCATCAAAAGGATAAAAAGAGAGACTCACTGTATCTTCAAAATATGTCTAAAGGATAAGAAAATGGGTGCATTTCCTAGACCCAATAGTTTCCAATCAATGGAAAACATAAAAAATTTCTTTTCCAATTATAGGGTCCTATATTGCTTGGAAGGTTGGGTACAAAAAATAGGTAAGAATTGGCTTAGATTCCATTATGGGATGTGGAAATCAGGTATTTCTCTCAAAAAATATGATACAATATCTTCAAAAGATAAAAATATTTACTCTTAATTGTTGAGCTATGTGTTGTCATTGATGTCAAAGAGATTGTTTAACTTGGTAATGACATTGAAGCATATATAAAATATGTGCACAATGCTAGTTTGAAGAAGTATATAAAAAATATGTGCACAAGTCCCACCAAATTATGCACTCCAGTGCGCAAATCCCACTAGATCATGGAACTTCTAAAAGTTCATGCCGACAAAAGAGTAACAGGGATGGTTAGCTTGACTAGTAAGAAAGGAAGAAAGGGTGTCACCGACTTAGAGAATTCCCAACTTGTGGACACATCATTTAAGTGAGTTTAGTATAAATAAGATGAATATTGATGTGTGTTTTGGTAAGCTTGAAGTCACATATGAAGTAATATATTGAAATTGAAAGCTTCAGGAGTCAGATGAAATGATCAGAGGAATATATAGAAAAATGGCTTGAGGAAATGTGCAAAGAACTAGACATACTAAAATACAAGGAGTAGTCACACAGTTGCACAAAAAGAGTAATTGCACATACATGTAAGAAGCATTTGTGAGGAGAGCACAAGGATCACTTGAGAAAGGAGAATATGTACTGAAGGATACTGGGAATGTTTGCGCAAAGAGAGTTGGAAGTGTGAACTTCAGTATGTCTATTAGTTTGCACAGAACATAGAAAGCAGAGCAGTAAGTGCATAGATGATTGTGATCAAGGTACTCAACAAAAAATATTTATCTGGGATATAGGAAGGGGAAAGGATAGAAGATTGGTGTCTTCCGCAGGTTGGTTCCTAACAAATCAGGTTGGTTCCTGATTGTGCAAGTTGGTGCTTACTAATATGAGTTGGTGCTCATAGGAGGATTGGTGTCGTTGCATGTTGGTTCTTGTAAAACAACCAGTTGGTGCTTGAAATTTCTTGGTTATCTTGCTTGATTGGTGTCAGCAAAACCAATGAGTTGGTGCTAACATTTGTTTTGGAGATTGGTGTATCCCAATATAACTTGTAACAAGAATATTATGTATATATAATATTTCATTATATATTATTTGTGCAGTGTTGTTTGTGTTAAATTTCTTATGATACATGATTTATATGCCAATGAAATATTGCATGACATAACAAGTGTTTGAAAGGATAAAAGTGTATGATATTGATTCACCCCCACCCTTTCTCTCAGTATCACTTGGGGTCCAACATTAATTTGATAAGATATCATATGACTACAAACATATGACAATGGGTTTGAATAAATGCTCAGGATATAGTTTTGTGGATGCACATGTACAATATTGGAATGTATTCTAGGAATATGAATTGCATATTGCTCACATTACACATAATGATGAAGATAATGCCCTTATGTGGTCAAAACAAAAAAATGGCGAAAAATATTTTGCTAAACTAGGATACACGACATTTCATGGAATGTAGATCTGGAAGCACAATGGTGGTGGGATAGAATATGGAAGAACAAAGCACCCATAAATAACACAATATTTATGTAGCTAGATTTGAATAACATGGTTCTTACTTAGGAGATTCTACATAAAAGAAATAAGTAAGGCCCTAATATATGTCTTTAATGTATACTAGAATGAAAACTACTTCACACATATTCCCAAATTGCATATTTTCTAAACAAGTTTGGAGAGGTATGGGACATTGGATTGGTTATAATGATAGATGGACCGATGAAAATATGGAAGAGTTCCTTAAGAATTGAATATTTTTAGAAATATTACTTTCTTAGCATTGTGTGGAATTTGGATAACCTGTGATGCCATTTTTTGAGGATAGGATTTTACCTACCTTCCAAATTTCTACCCAGGCATGTGTTATTTATCACCAATTCAAAGCTCCTTCGAAGGTTAAAATTCCCAACAAGTTGGGTGAAGTGTTGATTGAAAAGACAATGGCTTGGTGACAAGCCCCAATTAAATTAGTATCATGGGGGGAGTTTTGTATATCACTAAAGATCATTACCTACAATTCAAAACAAATTTGGGATAAGGTACAAACAATTATGGGGAGTTCATGGCACTAAAGTAACTAATGAAGGTTATACTAGATAAGGGAAGTCATCATCTACAACTACTTGGTGACTCACTAATGGTAATTAATTAGATGAATAAACCAATACAAATACATAATATTATACTTGTTTCTCTTGCAAAACAACTCAAGGAAAATACCTTACATCTTGGTGGGATATCCTTCACCCATGTATACAGTGAAATATTGAGCACTATTGTTGACATTTTATCTAAAGTTGAAGTGTTGGTTTCCGAGAGTCAATTGAAGGAGTGATTGAATGGATCTACTTATGAAACTAGGCTTCGTATACAACTTTGATTAAAGGCCTCTACTAATGAAACTGGGCTTCATATATATATATATATATATATATATATATATATATATATATATATATATATTAGAGTAATAACCTATACAGACTATGAAATTTGTAGAATTTTGAAAATACAATTTGTTGTGGATGTTTGTCATATGTCTTTAAGTGAACTTATAAGCTACATGGGAGACCTAAACAAAATAAGTACATATTTGGGATTTTTTATGTGGTTTGATAGATTGAGTATTATGCATTGTCCCAAAAACAATTGAAAAAAAGCATTTTTATTCTCTTATGGAATAGAAATAGGTATTTTACCTCTTATATCTATATCTATATCTATATCTATATATATGTATATATATATGTATGTATATATATATATATGTATGTATATGTATATATACATATATGTACATACATACATATATGTATATATATATATACACATATACATACATACATATATGTATATATACATGTATATCTATATCTATGTATG
>LPNX010981741.1:248500-287360 GCA_001517045.1 Pseudotsuga menziesii
ATGTACATCACAATGCATTTTATGTAGATCATGCTCATATATTTAATTTTTTTAAATTATTAATGCAAGATTAAATTACTCTACGTGGACACGAGCCACTTATTAGCTTCTTCAAATTTTTAAGGTCACATAGTTCATTAAATGCAAAAATTCACACATTAAATGACATCAGAATATTTAAAAAAAAATATCACTATGAAGCCAACATAATATTCTACAATTTGTTTTTTTACTGCAAGTCGAAATTCACATGGAATATATGCGTTTTGAGGGCTTCTATCTAGCACATGAGTAAAAAATCAGGTTTTCATCACCAAATTTGGCCAAAAAGTGTTACCCATCTTCATGGAATCACCCATACATACATACATACATACATGTTATTTAAATTTAATAATAAAAATATAATAAAAGAGGCAATATCACTTCCTTGATGGCTATTCATACAACAATTGAAGGTATCATTTCTAAAAGAATGCAATCCTGTTGTGATAGTGCTTGTATCGGGCAAAGTATTCTTCATAGTTGTCGAGGAGAAGATCATTAGAAATATTATCTTCATTTGAAATTATCAATATGATACCTACAAATAAAAGAAAAATTAAAGAAGTCTTTTACGATGGAAGCCAAGCAAGTTCTGGTTAAAATATGGAAAACAATTATACGACTAGTAGTATGTTATTCGACTGGTAGAATTGATGATCGACTTCTTCTATCCGGTGTTACTAATTGATGCACGTCGACTTCAAAGAAGAACTTAGCAAAGAGAGTCGAAGTGATCCAAATTCCAAGAGAGGGGTCATAAATTTGAAAGATGGAGCATGAGTAGCCACGGATGTTGATATGTTGTTGCAAATTAATGATATTGTCAACCAATATGAAGATGATAGAAGCATTTTTTTGACTACTGAATTTTATATTGGTCAAGAAACAAGTAACTTCGATAGCAAGTCTAATAGAAACCCATGTATATGGATGGTAACTTTCCCATGTTCTGATCACATTTAGGTTAATCGATGGTAAAATAAGTGACTGATAGTTACTTGTTGTTACATCAATAGGTGTTTATATTTTACAATATGTTATTGGTTACAAGTTAAGTAGATGTGTTAGTTGGTACATAGCTTGGATTAGTGGATCCATTTGGGTATCAGAGCTGCTCAAAGAGATAATGTTCAACATTACATGTTCACCAAGTCTATTGCTTGAAGAACTATTGGACACACTACATCCATTGATTATCAGATACTGTTTAATATTGAGTTGAGATATTTCTGCAATTATGCTATTGTAATTAATTATGTGTAAGTCAGTTTCTAGTTGACTTGGTTGGTTTATGTTTGGTGGGTGTCAATATCTTGTCGAAAAACTAGTCTACAAGAGTGATACTAAAATTTAGGGTGTTGTAGAAGTTTATACATTGAGTCATGTCTTAAAAGAGTCAAGTTGCATGCATAGTGGTTGAATAGTGAGTGAAACTCATCCTTCATATAATGAATATTTTAGATTCCAGTACATTGTGAGAGACTTGAAATTACGTTTGTAGAATTTGAATAATTGATAGAGAATCCATTAAATAAAACCCGTGATGCTGAGAAGTAAAACGAAGAGTTTGATACAGTTCATAGATATTCTATTGAACAACATAAATATTTTGACAACAACAAAGCACCTTGCAAAGTTATCATTGACCATTTTGATCGGGCAATGAACACACATACATAGAAAATTTGGGTTGAACATTAATTGATATTTTTTGCAGCCTAAGCAATTGGGCAATTGACTGAGAATTTGATTGATATATATTGCAACATTAAAGTTGAGCATTGATCTATAGTATTACACATGATTACCGAGTCTATAGACTTGCAGAGATGATTGATTATGATATTTCATTACAATGACAAGACAAAAGAAGGAATTCAAAAGATATTAGCTGATACACATTATTACACCGTATCCTGTGTAATGGATAATCTGTATCCAGATTAAGTCAGCGTGTATCCAGGTCTAGGGAGGAAGATGTTCCATATTCAATTAATTAAATGTATAATAATTGAATGGAAGATTATTACAATGGAGATGGATTCCTTAAATATGGCTTGGCCATCAAATGTTGAAGAGACATTTCTCTTCATAACTATATTTAATAATTAATTACTATTACTAATGGTTATAACCTATACTATTTTATTGTTGTAACATTGCCTTCCCCTTAGGAAAGCTTTGTCCTCAAAGGTTAGATTATTGTTGTCGTCTTTTCATTCTCATTTTTTGTTGAAACAATGTCTTACTTCCTTTATGTCTTTTTTAGAACTTGTATTAGGTATGTTCTTGGTCTTTACGCAATAGTTTGTCATTTTCCTTTCATTTGTAACTTGAATTTGTACTCCATTATGTTTTTTATTGTTGTCCCATTTTCCATGTACATGAATACGAGGAATTTTTTTGTGGCTGACCATATCAAGCGTTGTTTTAGAGATTGATTGTCCCACAATACTCATGATGTCATCACGTAATGTTTTCCTTTTATTATCCTTACGAGTTATTTCAAGGAGTGACGTCTCTTGAGGCTTCTCCCACTCAAAGTCACCAGATAGTGTTACATTTAGGTTTCTCTAAGGTGGTAGAACAGTTAAGGTAGAAGATGAATCTACAATATCTGATTTCTTTGACTTGGATTCCTTCGCATACTGTAGTATCCATGTTTTATCATTGTATGGATCGTCCTTATTGTCAACGATACCGGCTTGAGTCTCATTATGATCTTGGTCGATCTCATATTTATCAAATATATTATTGGTATTTTGGTCATCCCTATGATATTTAGCCTCCTCGTCTTGTTTATTGTCTTGATCAATTCTGTTACTCTCATTTTTGTTGACATAGTGGTCCAGCATATCTGAGTTACTGATATGGTTTGTATTAGACCTTAGTTTTTTTCACATTTCCATTATGGTATTATGGTTTCGTGTCATGATGGTCAAGTTCTGTGTCATGGTGCTTATGTTCTGTGTCATTGCACACATCTTGTCATCTAACTCTTTTTGTTTCTCATGCATGATGTCTACTTTGAAATCAATTTTTCTTCCTAGTACTAGAACAACATCTACTTTGATTTCTTTCGTAAGTGCCTTGTTATTTTTCGTTTCTTCTCTGAATTTTTCTTGGTTGGCAACGAGGGCCTTGATGTCATGTTCCAATTTCTCAAGTTTGTATTTTAATTCCATTATAGCTTGGGTTATTTTATGCGAATGCGTGTATTTGAAATTTTATTTTGACTTATGGAGGAATAAAAGACAACTAATGTCTTTGAAATAATTGATGAATTAATAATAATTATAATTATTTAATGTGTTGAAATTAAATAATAAATATAAAATATTATATTTAAATATTTTATTAAAAGGTGGATTGATAAGTTTTAAAATATTATATAATAATATTAATATTATTATAATAATATTTATTTTATTACTATTGTTTTTGTTTGTAGGGCTACGTGGAATAAGGGGGGTGCAGCTTGGGTTGAAGTTGGAAAACAAAACCATGTGTTGGTTTTGCTTTATCTTTTAATTTTTTGATTTCTTTTTCCTTTCTTTTGTTTTTTTTACTTTTTTTTTCTTTTATCTTTCTTTTTAACTTTTATCTTTCTTTTCTTTTCTTTACCTTTTTTTTAGGTTTTCATTTATTCTTTTCTTTTTTAGACAATGTCTTATATTTTAGGGAAACCCTAAAAACTAAATTTACACAAAGTGTAAATAATGGCCAAGGTTTGTATAACTTTGATACCAATGTTACACTGTATCTAGTGTAATGGATAATCCGTATCTGGATTAAGTCAATGTGTATCCAGGTCTAGGGAGGAAGATGTTCCATATTCAAATAATTAAATGTATACATGTATAATAATTGAATGGACAATTTATTACAATGGAGATGGATTCCTTAAATATGGCTTGGCCATCAAATATTGAAGAGACATTTCTCTTCATAACTATATTTAATAATTAATTACTATTACTAATGGTTATAATTTAGTATTTGATTGTTGTAACACACATACAAATCCGAAACAAAAGATATTGAAACAAGAACAAATGAACCCTTTGTTGGAATTATTATTTATATTGAGAAGGGGGGTGGGGGTGAATAAGTATAAAGCACAGTTTTAACAATTTTTCTCTTCAAAATATATTTGAGCTTAATTTAAATAAACCAATAAAATAAGTCAATGCACAAATATATTAGAAGTAAATCTCTCCCTCTCCCTCTCCCTCTCTCCCTCCCTCCCTCTGCGTGTGTGTGTGTGTGTGTATATATATATATATATATATATATATATATATAATTCTGATTACAATTGGAGACACCAATCNCCAATCACCGAGTGTGAGCACCAACCTAACAAGTATGCAAGAAAATATTGTAGTTTACAAGAACTAACTTATAGTTTATAGGCACCAACAGGTAAGAACTTATATCCATTGTGACAGCACTGACTTGTGGAAACAAGCACTAACCTGTCTGGGATACAAATTCAATTGTGTAAGAACCAACTTATTGTTTTCAAGCACCAACCTGAATGTGAGCACTGACTCATTGGTTTTACTAGCATTGACTGGAAATAATATGTAACTCCCTCCCCTTGTCTTGTCTAACTGCCCTGAAATGAGGTTTTGTTTAGTTTCTGCAATATGCATCCTTTCGGCCTGCACTATTCAATATACAAAATTTGTGAGTTCTTTGATCACCCTATGTGATCCCTTTGATCTACATCTTCTATTCTGTCTATGTCTTTTACACTTTCCAATATCTGCATCTTTTTCACTTTCCAATATCTATGTATTTTGCATTTTCCAATATTTGTGTCTTTTGCACTTTCCACTATCTATGTATTCTTCACTTTCCAATATCTACGTCTTTTTCACTTTTAGAAATCTGTGCCTTCTGCATCTATCTTCAATCATCTCTAATTTGCATCTTGATCTGCCTCTTCTACAACTATCTATGTCTTCTGCAACTATTTTCAATCTTCTATGATATGTGACTTGGTCTGCCTCTTTTGCATCTATCTGTGATCTTCTCTGATTCGTGTCCTCTGCTATGATCTTCTATGATCTATGTCATCCGCAACAAAAAAATCACAAAATCTGGGAAAGACTCTTTTCAATAGATATTCTCTTCGACCTTCTGCTATGTGAGATTCAATAGTGCTATGTTTCCTCGTTACTTCTGTCGCACATCTCAGTGCTAATCAGCCCCCTTATCTACACACATTTTGTTGATCCTCCTCAATACTTCTACACATTCAGCTCTTTGTTGTATATATTCTTTCTGGTTCATTGAGACATTGATCCCCAAAATACGAATCTTGCACACTCATAAAATCATATCAAATCCATCTTCAAGCTTACTTTATCACAACCAATTTGTGTATATTTATACTACTCTTTCTCCAAGAGCGTGTCCACACATTGGGGCTCCTTTGAATTGATGATGCTTGCACTTTCTTTCCTTAATTCTTGGTTAAGAAAACCACTTAATTCTATCTCTCGTGGTGTTTTTCTTCTCATGATTTAACACATTTTGTTATGCACACTCCAGTTCAACACCTTCATAGTATTTGTGCATATGTGTTTGTGCTTTAGTGTACACTTGTTTATATGTGTCCCATGTATTAGTGGGTTTTGCACACTTTGGAAATTATTTATATGTGGTTTTGCACATTTGAAGTACCATCACTTGTGGTTCTAGTGTACTTCCAAAACTAGCATACTTGTTCACCTACATCTTATTCTTATGCCTTTTGTGCACTCTTGAAACTTTGTCTATCCAACTCTTTTTTACTTTTACCTTGAAGAACCATGATTGGGTGCACTTAGGATTTATGTATATACCTTAAGTACCTCTTCATGATGTATGTACTTCTTATGTATTTATTCAAATTGCTATTCACATACTTATTCAAACAATATTTCATATATTGGATTTCATCATATATTTCTTAAAATTGGCACATAATATTCATGTTATATTTGCATTGACTTCATTCAGTTTGTTTATGCAAGAGTGAACATGCATGTCCTTAAAATATATGTTAATATTATTTTCTTTATGCATCCTTCTTGTTCAATGTTCATGCATCCTTCTTGTTCATTTGAAATACATCGAAGGTTCTTTCTTTCATGTGTCCCTTTTCAAAATTTGACATCAATGACAATACTAAGGTTCAACACCCTTTGTATAAGAGTTTCAAAGTAGTTCCCTATGATGTGACCTTGGAGGTTAACAGATAGAGAAATGGTAGGTTAGTATAGCACAAAGTAAGACACTCACATTGACATAGGAACCAACCCTATTGCGAGTTTTTGGAGATAGAGAATGAGATGAAATGGAGACTCATTGAGTGCACAAGAACCTAGTGTACTTCCAAAACTAGCATACTTGTTCACCTGCATCTTATTCTTACGCCTTTTGTGCACTCTTGAAACTTTGTCTATCCAACTCTTTTTTACTTTTACCTTGAAGAACCATGATTGGGTGCACTTAGGATTTATGTATATACCTTAAGTACCTCTTCATGATGTATGTACTTCTTATGTATTTATTCAAATTGCTATTCACATACTTATTCAAACAAGATTTCATATATTGGCTTTCATCATATATTTCTTAAAATTGGCACATAATATTCATGTTATATTTGCATTGACTTCATTCAGTTTGTTTATGCAAGAGTGAACATGCATGTCCTTAAAATATATGTTAATATTATTTTCTTTATGCATCCTTCTTGTTCGATGTTCATGCATCCTTCTTGTTCATTTGAAATACATCGAAGGTTCTTTCTTTCATGTGTCCCTTTTCAAAATTTGACATCAATGACAATACTAAGGTTCAACACCCTTTGTATAAGAGTTTCAAAGTAGTTCCCTATGATGTGACCTTGGAGGTCAACAGATAGAGAAATGGTAGGTTAGTATAGCACAAAGTAAGACACTCACATTGACATAGGAACAAACCCTATTGCGAGTTTTTGGAGATAGAGAATGAGATGAAATGAAGACTCATTGAGTGCACAAGAACCTACTAGATTTAAGACTGGATAAAATAGTAATAGGACATTAGATATAATACATGGATATAGATGTAAATGTAAATGTTTAAAGAAATTAAATAATAAGAGTGTAAGTGAGCTAAATGATGGCTAAATGGATTATTAGTTAGAGTGGGTGCAACTACTTCAACCATTCCCCTGATTGTATATGAAGAATGAATGGAAAGTGTTTGGTTTACCTTCCCACATAATTTTTTGTGTATTGATGTGTGCATATTTGTAGTGTATCCCTCTCTTGAATGAAGTTTTAAACCGTAATTTCAATAAAATCTAATGCAATGATGATCCAAACAATAAGATATTAGATACTAGATGTAGGGTTTATCTATCCTATCCTATTTAGCTCTCAACCTTGGTGTGATCTCCAAGAAAAAATAAGAAGAATGGAAGCTGTGCTAAATATCATTATCATTTTTCTTAGGTAGGAAATAATTTATTTGGGTGGTTTATCTATCCTAATTCAAATATAAAATAGTTCTCACCCTTGGTGTGGTTTCCATGAAACAAAAAGAAGAATGGAAGTTGTGTTAAAGACCGTTATCATTTACCTTTCATATAATTGGTGGGAAATAATTTATTTGGGTGGAATAAGTAATTTTCAGTTGTATATGGTATTTTTTTATATATAAAGAAAGCCAATTTGATTTCTATTCATAGGTTGAAATGAAATTACATTCTATTTTGAGTGCATTTCACACTTGCATGCATAAGGGGACTCTATTTTTATCCCTTTATTAAAAAAAAGTGATGAATTAATTTAACGACCCACTAATTCCACTACAATATCCCATTTATTATCTATTAAATAAGCTGAAAAAAAATATTCATACTAAGTATTTGATCTATTACACATCTAGTTTAAATAAACTCCAACATAAACATAAAACGTTTTCAAAGGATAATTACAGAGCTTGTAGTGATGCATCTTCTAAGCTCCTCCAAGAATGAGAAACCTTTGACACATTAACTACCCTTGATTAAATAAAAGAGAAGTGGGTAAAAGTATTTTAATTATAAATAATGCAACTATTTTCGACTAATCCCCAATAGACATAAAAACTAAATACTTACTATAGAGATCATAGATAAACCTCCAATGAGATCCTCTAGGATTAATGAACCCTTTGTCAAATGAACATAAACATTTCACAAAGAATTATTATACCTACTTTTTAAATTCCTTATAAATATGAGTGAAATAAACTAAATCAAAAGAGTTTTCCCCCAATTTCAGTTGAAAAAATAATGAATTTTCCTTATAGTTCACGTGAAAATTCTTTTTTTCCCATGAGCATATCAAGAAATCATGGAGGACTCTACTCTTTCATGTTTGGGTGACTCCTTCAATCTTGTATGCAACCTTTGACCAAATCTTCTCTACAGTGGTGGTTGGGAAACCTAATTTGGATCCCCCCACAACAAAACTGCCCTAGGTGGGGGATCATTATTTAGCATGTAGTGGATTACATGGAGTCTTCATTCCCTCATCCATGGTGGTTCCTCCTATTGTAATTCTGATGTTCTTAACCCTAAAACTTAAAACAACACACGATAGACATAGATATATGATTCAAAATAAACCATAATTTATTGTGCAGAATAAATAAACACAAAACATTATAAAAAAGAGATGTTGTAGTAATAAACCTTGTATTATGATAGTTAATTAAGCAATTTTCACTCGTATATTAAGGTTGGGTGAACTTTCAATTGAGAAAAGCTGCAATACAATAAATAATTGACAAAACAACTCATAGCCTCCTAGCTCCTTATATAGGTTCTCAATAGACCCCCAAGGGGTTTGGATTGTTGGCCAACTCTACGTTCTATTAAGGCGTAGAAGATGTTAATCAATTCAGAGGTTCAAATCACCTTGTGCAAAAAGGAGGTCGCCCCTGCAGTGCCAAGGGGGGGGGGGGGTCGGGTAGGCTGCTCAAGGGTTATAGTGATAGCGACGAGAATCAACCTAGTGTCATGCGAGTACAAAAACTTCCAGTTGCTGATTCCTCTGTACAAAAAAAAATATAGGCTCTCAATAGAAAAAACCTAACTACTTAGTGGGCATAAACTCTAACTACTTAGTATGCATTAACTAACATGGAGACCCTTTTTACATTAATTTCCCATTACTAAATACTCATCCTTATTCAAAGCACATGGTCACATACATTACTTGACTAACTTCTTCGTAGTCTAAAGTAAAGGAGGGGGGGGTAAGGGAGGATCCTAACATGCCCCCCCCCCTTAACAGCGACATTGTCCTCGAGTATGAAGGTGAGAAAATTACTGTGTAATACCTTCTCATTCCCATGTGGGATCTTCTCATTTCATATATTTATTCCATTGGATCAAGACTTATGTGATTGTGCACCTATGTAATTAAAGTTCATGGGTATCTGTAGGACACACCAAGTACACTAAGAAGGGGGGGTGAATCAGTGTGCACAACTTTTATTAGTTTTTACATTTAACAATCACCAACTTATTCAATAATATGAATTATCACATTATCATTATATCATCATCAACATTGTTATCATCATTATATCATCATCACATAAGAAGCATAGCATGAAACACAAAACACCAGATTTTACGTGGAAACCCAAGTCTTGGGGGAAAAACCACAGAATCCTTTCTAAAATAGTATTCTAGAAATAACTGGAAGGAGGAAACAATCCCCTTATTACGAAGACTTCAATTTTCCAACTGCAACTGGAAGGAGGCTTCAAACCCCTGATTTCCAGGCTACAAACTAAAGGAAGCTTAAACTCCCTAGTTTTTTGGCTATAACTAGAAGGAGGCTACAACCTCCTTTCCTTTCCCTGTCACACCACCCAGATACCAAACTACTGAACCACAACCACACTGATCTTACAGACTTGCTAACCAACACATGTACTACACTTCATAATCTGTACCACCCTGCACAACCACTACCACTACTAACCACTGCTCATTATCTGATTACTACTTATCAACTATTCACTGTTTGTTGTATCACACTACTCATCATTTAGTCACTATTCGTGAAATCATCACTTGCTCATCAACTAATCACTGCTTATCATTGCACCACACCTGAACCACTAACCTATCCAATCACGCTATACAAATCAATCATCTAACTTAGTCAATCCAAGTCTAACCTATGCAGTCCACCTGTGTCAAACTAACTGCTCATACAATTCAGTCAATCTGAGTCAATCCAACTGCACATAAGGCAACCTGTTCCAATCCTACTCAACTGAACCAACCTGTACCAAGCTATGGATCTGCTGCTAATAACCTATGCACTCTGATCACTTCCAAATCATCCCTGTATACCAACAATTCATTTCTCTTCCATACACTACTCATGTACATCATTATACACCTCATCATACACAATTACTAAACAATTAATTATGTTATGCTTTCACTTAACATAAGGCATGCATCACCATGGATCATCATCATAGGTAGGAATCATCGTCATAGGGTATGCATCATCATCATTAAATATGCATCATCAACATCTCAGTGTGCACAGTGTATTCATCATCAACAGCAAGTATACATCATAATGTATATGAGAGAATCATCACACTATGGTATGCATGTACATCATATTGTATAGGAGTGCATCAACTTTATAGAGTATACATAATTATCACATGCATTATCATCATAAAGTGTATCATATAATAGCATAAAGGTATGAAAAATCATCATCATATCGTCCATAATGAACTCAAATATATATACCAATATAGAGGTTCACATACTAAGATCAAATATGAACTCTATCCATGAGAGACATGTGCCATCATAAGAGAAACCGAGAAGAATGAAACATACCTTTCCGAAGATCAAAATATGAATAAATAGTATAAAAACCAAAATAAACTCTAGATCTTGTCATCACATATCCCTTGTAACAATATTTCCAATTAGCCAAGAATTTTGTAATTCCAATTTCGTATGAGAAAGTTATGCCAATTTTAGTGAAGAAGCCCAAAACAATTTATGTCACAAAATTTCACACTTTTCTCCAAGGGTTGAGAAATTATTGAGAGAATTGATGATGAACAAATGAAATGTTTGATATTCTATTTATATAGATGGTAGATAAAAAATATTGCCTTGGTTCAACATGCAATTCAAAATGACAAATAATTAAATTCTCTTTTGTTTGGTCGTCTCACCCAAAAAGGTGGGGTACACCAACTTCAAAAATTCACATCTCTTCAACCGTAAGGAGTTGGAAGATTCTCAACATATCAACATAAATGGATTGACGATGAATATATCCATATGATGGCTTTATTTTCAAATTATTTTTCTAATACCCTTAAATTCTTTAATATGTCCAAGACGTCAAAGACCCCACACACAAGGGTGCCAAAGACCATACCACCAACTACAAGAGTTTCAAAGTCGTCTTCAAAGTATTCTTCAAAATATCAAGGAACATACATGGTATCTACCTCCATATACATCCCAATATACATATAACCACAAATAGGACCATACATCATCATGGTTCAATACCCAAGGCACCACATGCAAGGGTTTCAAGGAATCTTTCAAATATAATCATATAATATCTAAACACAATACTTTCCATGGACTTCAAGGGATTCAACATCATCATGTTCAAGGTATCCATATCAATAAAAACATATCCAATGGTTCCACTATATATATTCATCACCATAAGAGTACCAACGCCCCAAAATAGGGGTACAAAGACCTCACCACTAGTTTGCAACACCTTATGGGATTCATATGTATGATCACAAGGATACTACATGCCAATGACCATATAGCATCCATGGGACATCAAACCACCATATATGCGGGTTCAAGACCAAAAATTTCAAGGATACCAAGGACCCCATAAGATTGGGTTCCAACATACCAGCATAAGTGTGGGTTCCAAGACCTAAGTCTCCACATGCAAGAGGATCAAGATCTAAGCTTGTGGAATCAAGGACCCCGCAAGAACTTAAGAACCTCAAGACCATCTAATGCAAGCAATGGGATTCACCATCAACACATCAAGGAATTTACACACATGAGCCACATCATCCATCCAATAACCAATCAAGAGACCAAAACAAGTACAAGCATGACCAGCATCACAAAGACCAATGACCAAAGATCAACCATGAATAAGGAACTCTACAATGGACTCAAATGGGACCAAGATACAACTTAGGGGCACTTAACCAAGTCAATGGGTAACCAAGGAATTTTTTATTGTTCCAATGCCTACAAGGGATTCAAGCTTGGGCTTGGACAAGGTCAAAATGGATGCAAACAACCACAAACTAAACACTAACCCTCAGGGGCTCCACAAGGGGCACCAAGGAATCAACAGTTGGCATAAATGACCAGACACTGTTGGCATCAATGACAACTTAATCAACAGAACAAACCATAACTACTTAGTGGGAATAAACCCTAACTACTTAGTATGCATTAATTAACACAAAAAACCTTTTTACATTGATTGTCCATTACTAAATACTCATCCTTATTCAAAGAACATGGTCACATACATTAATTGAATAGCTCCTTTGTAGTCTAAAGTAAGGGAGGGTGGGAGGGGGGGTGTTAAAGGAGGATCCTAACATTCCCTCTGCCCTAAGAGCAACATTGTCCTCGAGGATGAAGGTGATAAAATTACTGTGTAATCCCTTCTCATTCCCATGTGGCATCTTCTCATTGCATATATTTATTCCATTGGATCAATACTTATGTGATTGTGAACCTATTTAATTAATGTTCATGGGTATCCATTACTACTTCTTTCCAGAGCTAAATGTAACCTTCCACATTAAGTTCTGGTAACTTGATATACACTTTACAATTGGAGTCCACTAGGGTGAATCTTGGACTGATTTGACAGATCTAGCTTGTAGGCCACATCTCCAATGCGTTGTTGATATATAAGGTTCATAGAAATTTGGGGCTGGTTTCCATGGCAGGTTATTTTTGAGTAGTGTATTTTTATAAAGTTGAAGGAGAAGAAAGACCTAATCCTTTTCTATAAATGAACACTTTGAGAGATGATGATCCACTTGTTGTTTCATCGTGTTGTGAGCCATATCCAAACTGTCCTTAAGTGTGTAGAGAATAGTTTCTTTAGTGTGAAGTATGTTATCTATTGCATGTACCTTGTAGGTTCAGGGTAAATAGGAAATCACAGACAAGGGTTTCTAGCCATACACTGCTTCATATGTGGTCATTTTGGTAGCTCCATGATAAGTATTATTATACCACCATTCTATTAGAGGAATCCATTGTTCCCATTGGTGTGACCTTTTTGATACGAATCATATCAAATAGGTTTCAAAAAACTCATTGGCCACTTCTATTCGACCATCTATTAAGGGATGATAGGTTACCCTGAAGTTTAAAGAGTTCCTACCAAAAATTTCTTATGAATATGTGTTCTTGATAAAAAATAATGGAAGTGGGAATGCCATGTAACTCAAAAATATGATCCATGGATACTTGGGCCATGATGGATGGTGTAAAAGGGCGTGCCAATGCACTAAAGTGAGCTGATTTGGAAAGGAAATGTACTACCACCATGATGACATATTTATTACCAACCCTATGAATCCCCATTATAAAATCCATATAAGGGTGGGATCATAAGTGGTTCTAAGACTGATAGTGACTTCATTGTCTCACTCTTAATTATTTCACTTAATTTATTTCATAGGTTTTATGAAAACCTGAGTGGTCTCCTATGGGTGATTAATGTAACTCCTCTAAGATGTAGTGCTTTAAGGTTAAATCTGGTGCCCAACAATTGTTCTCTTTATACCTCAATGTATCCTGGTGCCATGTATACCCGAGTAGAGGATTTGGGTCATCTAGAAGCATTTGGATGAGCATATTCATGGTGTCATTCTTCATCCATTCTTGATGGACTTTCTTAAGAAATCATAGAACTGGTAAGGATAATTCAAATAGGGAGACCTCCTCCTCCTCAAATTGCCTAGACAATGCATCAACCACCACATTTTTTCTACCATTCTTATATATAATCTCATGATCATACCCTAACATCTTAGTAACCCACTTATGTTTCTATGATGAGGACAACCTTTGTTCCGTGAAATATTTTAAACTATGATGTTTAGTCTTGATCTAGAAATGTCTCCTTATTGAATATGGGTTCCATGTCTCAACCATGTGAAGGATGCCCATCATTACCTTTTCATATGTGGATTTTCCTAAATTCCATTCATCTAGTTTCTTATTGGTGAAGGATAAAAGAGAATCCTTCTTGCATTAATACTGCTCCAATTCCTCTCCTGGAGGCATCACATTTTAAGGAAAAGTCTTAGAGGAATCATACCTGGATAATATTATAGTAGTGCACATGGTGTCATTAAATTCCAAGAAGGCCTACTCAACTTTGTTGCTTTAACAAAAGACATTTTTTTTAGCAAGGATGTTAGAGGACCTACAATTATACCATAAATTTTCATAGAATTTATGTAGTAGCCAGTAAGTCCTAGGAAACCATGCAAGATATTGAGGGTATTGGAGTGTAGTCGGTCTTGCATAGATGCCACTTTATTAGGGTCCACACATACTCCAACACAACTCACAATATGGCCCAAATATTCAAACTTAGTAACCCCAAAAGCACATTTGGAATGTTTCAAAAATAACTAGTGACCCCTTAAAAATTTGAAGGCACGATCAACAAGCACTAGGTGGCCTTCCCATGTGGTATTGTACACCAATATGTAATAAAAAAAACCAACACAAAATGGTGGAGGAAAGGTCAAAAGATATTGTTCATGAGAATCTAAATGGTGGATGGAGCATTGCAATGGCCAAAGGGCGTGACTAAGAACTATATTGACCCTAATGGGTGTTGAGAGTTGTCTTGTGCATGTTGGCTTATTTCATATATATTTGGTGGTATTAAAACTAAAGGTCTAGTTTAGTGAAGAACTTGGCTCAATGAATCTCATCCAAGAGATCATCAATTATTGGCATTGGAAATTTATCCTTGATGGTTGTTAACTTATTAAGAGCTCATAAATTTGGACACATGCACCAAATGCCTTCCTTTTATGATACCATAACCGTTGGTGCTGAATAATGGATTTTTTTAGGATGAATGATGTCATCCTCTAACAACTCTTGGATGGTATTTTATATTTCAAAATTTTGGGGAAACGGGTGTTAATAAGGGCATACATCAGAGGTTTGATTTCCTGGAATTAAGGGAATGTCATGGCCACGATGCCCTTAAGTTGGTGGTAAAACCTGGGTGTATTAAAAACTTGTTGATTTTCATAGAGAACCAACTAGAAGTTAGGGTGAATATCCTATGGGGTTATGTCTATGACCTAGATGACATTGAATTGAGAAATAATAAATGAGTGGCCTTTATTTAATAAGTTTTCCATACTATGGGAAGTGATAATTTATGAAAACTTGAAGTAAATCATTTGAGATGATGTGTGTGCCCTTACTTGGTGAAGCTTATATATAGGTCCTTGAAATCCATGGTGACCGGTCCCAAAGTAATTAATCATTCTGCCCCCATCACTATATGATAACCACCCATTTCAATAACAAACATGTGGGTTTTATGATGCTAGTCACCCATTTGTAGCCTCATATTTTCACATCAACCCCCACATTTCATAATACTACTAATTCCTATTATAATTTGGAAATTTGTTATAGGCCTAATATGGAAATAGGTTTCTTCTTACACTCTTTGATGAATAAAGTTGTGGGTGTTTCCATTGTCAATTAATACAATTACTTTGTGATCTTTGATGTAGCATATGAACTTAAATTTTTGGGTTGTTGATAAACCTAATAAGGCATGATGATTTTTCTTTGGTTCCTTCTTAGGAAGGTGCAAGGTGTGGTCTTCTTCCAATGGTGGAGAGGTATAATCCAATTTTGGTTCTTGAGAGTCATCCATGGTTATGTATTTTAGGGTCTCACGTGGGAGTGTTGGAAGTGCGATTTAGAAAGGAAGGGCTTTTGTCTTGGGTGTTGATCATCATTTCAACTTGTCTAAATATATCACAATATTCCAACCAAGTTGAGGGTTGTTGCACAATGACATGTGCTCAAATTTCCTTCTTGATGCCATTAGTGAAGCATTCTAAAAATAATAATCAAAGAGGCCATGTATGTGGGTTTCTAATTACTCAAATGTTGTAATATAGTCCATAATTGTGTCCCTTGGGTGTAATTTCGTTGATCTTCTAAAGTAGTGAGTGCCATATTCAAAGTGATCATGAACATTTTTCACAAATTGGATGCAAGGGGAATACCAACAATAATATTTTTGGTACCATTTACACCATTACCAATGTTCAGAGTCTAAATGTAAAACACCAAATTTTAACTTTTTAAGATCATCCTTAATGCCATGGAGAGAAAACTAATGTTCCATTTGGGTAAGCCAACCTAAGGGATTACATCCATCAATTTTGTGCATGTAGATATTTGAGAATTAGTTCCATGAGTTGTTATCCTTAAAGGATATCGGTTGGGTTTAGTGTGAAATCCATATTCTTCATTGACAACTGCTTCATTAGCTGAATCCTCCTTTTTAGATGCTAGCCCCACATGTTGTGTGATATCATCAGTCACTTCTCATTGGTTATCCATATTGATGTTGATCTAGTCAATTTCATGTTGCAATGTTGTGAAAACTAATTCCATATATTTATTGTTTTTGGGAGGACCTTTGTTTAGGTACTCCATGTTTTTTTGGTTACAGGTGTGTACCATAAGACCACTTATGACCAGAAAAGGATTAACACCAACTTATCTCAAATTGACCAGGAGATAAAGAGGAGTCTTTTGAGATGTATCACCAAATGTGGCATTGGTTTCTCCACACAAAAGGGTTTGTTGAGATGTATACAAGCATGATTAGCACGATGCAAGGTTTCTTCTAAGATAGGTCTCCGACAATGGTGTCGGTGGATCCCAATATTTTTTTTGTTGTGGTGAGTATTAGTCCCTATGGAATATCACTATAGTAAAATAATTTCTGAATTTCTTATGAATTCCATTATGTAGTAATTTTATTGGATGTTCATAGACAATAGGGTTATTGAATTGATAGAATGTCCAAATTCCTTGTGGATACAAAGATGTACGAATTTCACTAGTTGGTGATCTTACATAGGGTTTCAAGGGTCCTAAGGATAAGGGATTTCTAGTTTCTGTGTATCTTTGATATTATTTCAAGGTACAATAGTATTACTTGGCCCAATATCTCAGGGTGCTAACTAAGGAGGCTCATGATACTTCATCTTTGTAAGTACCAATATGGAATTCCACATTACACTGCTCATTCACCAAGAGTTGATGTCCTTTCTGTAACTAGGACACTTTGTAGGGAGTGGGATGCTTCATGCTCTTCAATCCCAACTTCTCTATCATCTTAGTGGAAACCAAATTATATGTACTACCACTATTAATAACCATTTTACAACACTTACCTTGTGACTTACACCTTGTTCTAAACAAACTTTTCCTTTGGGCTGGTTCATGTACTTGCTTCTATGATTTTACTAAGACTCTCTTTAACATAAAATATTCTCCTTCCTATGGAGGGTTATTCATCTATGTTTCTTCTTTTTACTCTTCTTGAGACTCTATAACATTCACATTTCTCTGACCTGAAGACTGATTCTTTTGGAAAATTCCAAGACATATGTCCAATCTCTCCACAAGTATAACACTTTACCTCTCTATTTTTTCCTCTTTATTTGCCTCCTATGAATCCTCCTCTTTGGGATGACTGACTGCTAGAACCTTCAGCTCCATCTTTTAAAGTCCAACCTCCACTACTAGGATATCCTCTTCCTCTCACTATGTTCTTTCCCCTGTTTCTCTGGTTCTGTTTTCTTAATAATTTCTCTTCTACTTTTGAAGCTGCTTAATATGAATCTTCTATAATTTTCATATTTAATAAAATGAGTTCTGTTAGGATTATTAATCCTTCCTTGTCCAATTTTCTCATATGTCTAAATCGGAAGTCATGTCTAAATTGGGAGTCCATCCAGTCTATTTTTAGTCATTAGAACCATTGGGTCCACTTGGCCTAATTGGGGCACATGTTCCAGTTACTAAAGTGTGGGGAACACTAATTAAGGTCTACTGCCACTAATTTCACTTGCATACATCATTTTGGGATCCTCCTAGATCAATTCCTACAATTTAGGAGCCACTGGAAGTGCTGACACCAACCTTCAGCAGTTGAGTTCAGTTAGTGACTAGTCAAACTGAGTTAGGAGTCAGTTACATTAAGTTCTAGTCCTCTACATTCATTTAGTGCTAGGTTTGCATGGCTGCATGCATGAGAGGCACATTTCTCACCTACCATAGTGAGTTAGCCTTAGTCAACACTGAAGTAGACACTTGAGTTGTGTTTTAGAACTCCGTTGAACTCCGGTAATGGTTTAGACAAGGTTAGTTAACTATTGAGTCCTCTAACAATGATTTAGACAAGGTCTTAGTTACCTACAATCAAGTAGAGTCTAATCAATTCGAATTGCATGTGGCTATTTAAGCCATTATACTTCATTGTAATTATTATCTAATTACTCTTTGATTAATGAAAAACATTCACAATTGCAAGCCATTTTTGCACTGTTTCATTATTCAATAACTGAGTAAATTGTGTGATCTATATTGTGAGTTGTGTGTTTGTCCAAAGATCTATGTGCTCAATTTATATGGTATTAGATCCTCAATGGATAAGGCACTTCTCCTCCGTAGATCTCCTACTGGATAATTTTTGAGCAAAATTTCTCCTTCCATGTCTGCACCAGAAGCAGAAGGTTTACCACTTAATACCCTAAGTTAAGGAATTGTTGATCAGTCTTAATCAACTATGCTGGTTGTGATGAAAACATGAAATGTGCAGGATTTCTGACCTTACGGTGCCCCTTTGTTTTTTTTTTGCAGGTACAACTTCAAAATGAATTCATCATTTCCTCTTCTCACCCTATTCACAAACTATTCAGAATGGAAGAAGAAGATGATTGCATCTCTGATGAGACGAGGTATATATGGGGTGTCTATTAGAATCAGTGAAGAGTGTTTTAGTGAGAATTTCTGGATGAATAAATGTGATGCGGCTTTTGGAACAATAGCACAAAATCTTTCTCCTAGCTTGCGCTACCTCAATAGATCTATTGAAGACCCAAAAAAAACTATGGACAAGATTGGATAGAACCTTTGGAATGATTGATGAGGATCATAATAGAACTTTGGAGAGAATATGCAGCACCATAAGCATTCTTGATCCAAAATTCTCATCCTCCACTCTCTCTGATGAATTTGTTCAAAATGAAGAAGAAGCAAAATCTTCTATACAGTCAATTCGAATGGAAGACAGTCTCCTTGCAGTGACTCCTTCTCCCGTTTCTCCAGAAGTTCATGAGATCTATGATATCCAATATCCTCATATTGATGAAATAGAAGAATACATTTGAATCTCTGATATTGAATAAAAACACTGCTGCACTTCCATGCAAACATTCACCGGTGATTTTCCTTTGAATTCTGTGCAAAATTTGCCAGTAATTGCTTCCGAAAATGAAGAGAAATTTGATTTTTCTCTCTCTAATGTTGCTGCTGGTGTGAAAATATGTAATAAATTGGATATTTTGGAAGAAATATCAACCAGAGTGATCCATTCTCTCCCTATGATCTAGATCTTCTAGCAAATTCCTGCAGGATGGCATGCAACAAAATTCAGAATTTTGAAGAAGAAAGCTGTGCATCCACTGTCTCGGTTGACCATTTATTTGGATCTAATATGAACCTTATTGGATCTGATATAATATTATTTGGATCTACTATGATATTTCTTGGTTTAATATTTCAAATGCATAATCTTTCAGTACTATTTGTAGCTATTCTCATCAACGGTGTGAAGAAACAAGTACCGCAAGTCTCCTACAAAACTGCTATTGAGAATTTGATTTTATTTCGCAATTTTGGATCTGTTGTGAACCTATTTAGATATGATTTACTTTATGATATGATATTATTTGGTTCAGTTTTTAAAATACAAGGGCTTTCAGTCATGCTTGTAGCTGCTCTCACCAATTCCGGTGTGAAAAATCAAGTACCGCAATTTCTTTTCAAAACTGTTGCTGGGGATTTGGTGTTAGTTTCCTCATATGAGGTTGCTGATATTTTATTATGTGATTCATTAGCTATTTCAGAAGCTATATCATACTATGGAGCTCAAGCATTCTCTCTCAACAGTCCCAGTGCTTCTCTACCATTGTGTTGTCAGGAATATATCACCATCTGCGGACAGAAGTCGTTCCTCTAGTCTGAATGGTTCAGATCCAGAACAAAAGAGTGAATGACAAGATTGAAGACTTTCCCTGAACGTTATAGACACCTAGAATGAAACTTTGATGAAGGACCTGTATACCTGTAGAACATATCAAACATACAAAGACATCAAAGCTAACAGAAAATCATCTATATATTCATATTAGTGACTAAGGAATCCAATAACATATATGTGAGATCAATGGAACAAATATGTGGGAAGGAAATCAACTTTGCATTAGAAAATAAATGAAAGAGCTTACAACCATGTGCCTTAGTGTCGATGCACTCTTTCACAAGACTAGCACCTCGTCCCTTGATAGCTCCAACTTGCTCCACAATTGCTCTTTGATGGATTAAGCCAGGGTGTCAATTCAGTAGCATAACTTTACTTTCTTCTCCCTTCCTCAACCATGGAGTATGAGCTTGTATTTATAGGGCTCAAATGGATAGAAATAGTTGAGAGATTGATGGGTGATGTTGCCATGAGATCCCTGTAGCAGGGATTTATCCCTTAATACAGGGAAGGAATGGCTACCTTCCATATATAGGACGGAAGGATAGGGTTCCTGATGGTGATGCAAGAAAAACGAAATGGAACTGAAGCAAAGAGAACAGAAAAGAAAGAAATGGAAACCCTGCACACAAGGTTAGACTCCAGAAACTGGAATACAACTTGTTAGAACATAAAATAAACCTGCAAGCAAACTAAGTTAGAAAAACTAGAATAAAAATGACAATAAACAAAGCTTATACCTCTTGGTGGAAATGGGCCACCATGCCCTAGCTTGGAGAATCACCTCTCTCTTGGCAATGGGGGAGCTATGACTCAATGGGAGGATGGATGAGAGGGATTGTGGGTGGCTTGAAAGACAACTGGTCTCAAGGCATCCACTCAGGCAGCATAACACTATGCAAGGGAGGAATGTTTTGAGAGTGACCCCCACCCCTCTATTTATAGCTTTTTTAGGGTTCTAAGCCCCTGGTCAGGGCTTTAGCCCCTTTCGCTCAATCTTTAGCTCCTTTTAGGGTTTTAGGCTCCTTTGAGGGGTTTTAACCCATTTTTTGAGGCTTTAGCCCCTATGAGAGCCATTTAGGCTCTTTTTAGGGGTTTTTAAGCCCCTTTTCATGTTTTTAAGCCTTCTTGAGGGTGTGGGGCTCAAATGGGGTCAAATGAGGGTCGTGCATGGGTGTCCTTGGGTGGTGTAGGCCATGTAGAGCTGAGTGAGGGATTTTTTGGGTTAATAGATTGCCCCCTGATGTGTGAGGGTAGGAGCTCATTGTATGGCCGATGGACATCATAGGATTTTCTATAGAGGGGTGGTGCTTCCTGGGTTGGGGCATGGTGGCTTTCGGTTTTTGTATTAATATGGTTCCCATAAATGGGTGAGATACAAATAATGTGTACATGTATATGGACGAGGTTGGCATCCCCATGCTCGTAACAATGTCAAAATAATAATGTGATCTATGCTCTATAATACAAGAGTCGATCATATACAAGTGGTGATACATAGTGGTTGCCTCCATGAGAGGCTGAATACAATACTGATATGAAGAATTGCTACATTGGACCCATGGCATTCTCATGGAATGCTATATCTTCATGACTGATAACTTGCTGGATTTGGAATGGTACATAGCTGTATGGACTCACTGATGAAAATTCAGAGTCTCTGTGGTACAAGTATGCTACATCAATCATAAATCTATATAGAAGCTCTCTTGGGGCTTCTGAACACTGTCTCCAACACAACTTGGAAATCACCAGGGACATAAACCTGTTTAGGTCCCTCGAATAGACTCATCAATGTGTTAGAGTCAGGTGACATCTAGGGTCTTCGACCAAATACTGCATGTACCAATACCCTATACAAATCTCAACGATGCGATGATGTAGTTGGAATCGAGCACGTGAGAAACAACCATCCCGAGAGGCACTAAGGACTCCTCTCAAGTGGTCCAAGGAACTCATCAATGAGGTTAACGAAACCAAGATATAGGGACCTCTAGGTCTATCCTCTAGAATATGTGTGTTGTTATCGACAGAGGGAGACCCACCCTCAGTTAAGGCAATGGTGTTTCCTTGACCAGAAGAGCGAGGGAGATAACCGAAAGATGTGAGACAATCTGAGGACTAACCCACTGAATGGGGGAGGGGGGAAGGGAAAGAATTGAACAGGGGCTGGGGGAGTGTAGTAGACTCAAACTTCCTTTGTTCAGAGTATGACAGCAAGGTGGACTAGGCAGCAAATGAAACTGACTCATGGGAATGGGATCATAGCTGTCGTATCGGGAATGCCACTACAGATAGGAAATACTTGGGGGAGGTAGACACTTTTGATATTGATGGGATCCAAGGAAGACACATTGTAGAGTATTTTGAACAAAGGAAACCCAAAGTGGGAATGCTGCCACACTATTTTCTGTGGGGTGGTGTCTAGAGACACTGTTGTGGTACAATCTCGTGGATTTTTGGAAAGCCCGAGAAAGTAAATTGTCGTTGGTGCTTTCAATTTTAGAGAGTCTGAAAGCACGAAGAAGACTCCAGTGGGGGCTCTTTTTTATTGGTAGTCTCCTATGCCCCAAAAAGGATAAAAGTATACATAGGAGAGCTCACTCATCCTTCTAGGGGATGGGAGACATCTTTACCATTGGTAGTCCAGTCAGTCCAAAAAAGGTTAAACCTATACTGACTGGACTGTCATTCAGATACTTTTATGAGCATGAACGAAACCAAGTTTTCTCAACAATATTTTCTTGATGAGAAGGATGGAAAAGAGCTTAACGACAACCCATGGTGAGATTTTTCGTAAAGTTCGCCCCCTCTGCCCGAGAAAGCATAAAATTATGTAGAGGGGAACGGTCTTGGCTTGAATGTGCCAAGGTGGTCCTTTTCATTTGATGGTCTACATAGTCTGCAAAAGGAGATAAACGAGATGATGTAGACGCCCTTTCCTATACTTTAACAAGCGGGAAAGGAAGCAGCTATGCTTGGCAATCTTTTCATTCTTTTAGGAGTCAGAAAAGAGCTTAAAAGAAACTCTAGTATGGTCAACCGATTGTGGTGGCATAGGCGGTGCTCCATGTCGGGACAATGGTCCAAAGGTCATTCGTGCAGTATGGATTGAGCACATGGCTCTTAGATATACCAATACATGTATGGGATAGATCGCGACAGAGGCACACGAGACGGTGCGGTAGAGGCATGTAAACCTAGGTGGTTCTCGGACAGAGGTTAGGAGAGTCGTGTGAGTTGTTGTGGATGGACTTGACTACATGTGATGTGAGGCAGTTATATGCCAAATACATGCAAAGGAAATGATCCATCTTCTGGACGATGGTCCAGATATCTGCATAAGGTGCAGTGGATGGAGTAGACAACTATGTGTTAAAAACTAAAATGATGTTCCTTGACAGGCAGTGGCCCGAGAACCCGCATGAGTGGTGGTAGGCAAGTGTGATGCAAGTATAGGTTCGAAGACACTTGTATCACCATGATGTGGCTCGTAAATCGAGGTAAATTCTAGGAAGTGGTCCCAAAAATTACTTTTTAAACATGAGACGATGGTCTCATTAGGATATTTGAGCCCGGAGGTGTGAGAGGTGTCTTGAACAGGCTCCGGGTGACTTTGAACTAGTAGCTAATGGTGCTGCCCCTAAATGGGGTGGTTTCTGATTTGTGGTAAAAACGTTGCAAAACAAAAAGGGAGAAAACTATGCTATAAGGGACTCATAGTGGTGGTATTAGGAATAGGCTCTCTTGAGGTGGAGCCCATTGCACCGCTTCTTCAAGAGTCGACCATCTGAGTCAGCGAAGAGGTATGCCCCCTTGCTGAGACGAAGGTCATTGGTAAGGTGAGGTGATGGAATCTGGTATTTTATGGAAATAATCGTTTCCACACTATGGTTTAAAGGGAATGGGGTAAAACTGGAGGTGGTCTTATAGATCTCCCCACCATCGCATAAGTGGTGCCGGGGTAGATCAGGTGGATCTTCCACGGCCGATGAGATGGAAGGGAAACTGGTGCTAGCGATCATGTAAATGCTATTGGTTGTGGTTTTGGTGTCCTTGCCCCCAGTCTCTATTGGAGAAAGAGGGGCATGCCTCGAGATGAGAGGGGTATTTGATGGACCTAGAGGTAGGTGCAACATCATTTCAATTGGTTAGACACAAGTCAACACATCTTGGGGTCTCAGAGGGAGGGTAGGTGGTTCAAGGTACCACGCAGGAACTCCCAGTGTGAAATCCTATAAATTGTGGGTTGCCAAGACATACTTGCTCACGATCCCAAATGGTAGGAAAAGGAAAAGGATCATGTTGAGTGGGAATGAACCCCACTGTTTCCCTGGTAACTGAGTTTGAGGTTGCAACTGAGGTTGCGGCTGTGGCCAGGGTTGTGGCTACGGATGGAACTGCAACTGTGGTTGGTGCTATGGTTGCGGATGGTGTTGCGACTGCAGATGGTGCATGTCATCCCATGGGTATTCTGTGGCAGTTAAGGATTCAAGTATCTCCTCATCATTGCAGAAGCAACGAAGAGACAGGTATGATGGACCGTTGGTGATGGTGGAGACAAGAGGGTTTGTAGAACTAGACATCATGTAAATGGACATGGTGTCTAAAGAAGGAGGTGGGGGGTGAACATCTTTGATTAGAGTGATCTCATATTCAAGGGAATGTTGTCAAAGGTTGGCTAAAGCCATTCAGAACTTGGAAAAGTCTTGGTAGTGGTGAGAATAGTGTCCATACAAACCGCAGAGGGCGCAAGCATGGTTTGTTCTCAATGACTTGTTTCTCACCATTGGTGTGCTTGGAAGTTCAATCACAGGGAGGTTTTTGGTTGTATCCATGGGATCCAAATGCACACGAATTATAGGAATATTAGGGAATTTCTGAGTTGGATGGCCCTGTTCTTCACAGATGGTGCAAGGCGGGATCTATCGAGGTTCAGCGGTAGCTTTTGCATTCTTTCCCTTGGCCCTTTTTGGGTGGGGTGGTGTGGGTACGGTGATTGGTTTTTGCGTGCTAGGTGGAGGATGAGATTTGAATGCAATGGGTTGCACGGGGGTTAATACTACTTGGGGCATTGGTGGTTGAGCTAGTGGATTAAGATACCACATGGGAATTCCCAATGTAAAGTTGGGTACGTTTAAGGTGGCCATTAATGGCTTGCTCATGACACCAGGCGGGGGAAAGAGGAAGGGAATTGTGTGGACTGGAGAGGAGCCCAGATAACTCCTTGATGGTTGTATGTGGGAATGAGGTTATGGTTGTGGCTACGCATAATGCTGCGGTTGTGAATGATGTTGCGGCTGCTGTTGATGTTGTGGTTGCGGATGGTGTTGTGGTTTCAGTTGGGGTTGGTGCTGCGGTTGTTGTTTGGGTGCAGCATTGCTAGATGCGGGCATGCACAAGTTTGCAGTCTTGTTTGGTGTTAGTGGTGGTGACACTAAGGGGAAATAAGCTGTCATGGTGGTATCGACAAACAACCCAGGGCCCACATTCAATAATGGGGAGGATGGTATGTTGTCAACCATGGTGTTGACCGTGGGGATAATATTGGTAGGTGTAGTCAGCCTTTGCGGATCAATGGTGTTGATTGTAGGGATAACGTTGGTAGGTGCTATTAGCCCTTACGGATCATGATAAGTCAGTTGGTGAACTGTCACAATTTTCCCTTCGCAGGGGAACATCATGAGATGAAAAAAATTTGATGCTACGGCTCTCATGGCGTACATATAACTTCTTCCGAGGAGAAGGTTATGGTCCATTTGAGCATTGACAACCTCTATGTCAATCAGTACTATTTTCTTAGCTAATGTGATGGGGACATGGGGAATGATTCCTTGGGCTTTAGTGGGATGGCCATCATAAGCCTGTAGAGTTGTGGAGGATGGTTGCAGAATTGGGGATCCAAGTTTCTGCCAGACTAGGGTAGACATGACGCATGTGGATGCCCCCTCATCCACTATGCACCGGTGCACGACCAAATTCCAGATAGACACTAAGATTTGAAAGGAAATGGTTGATGGCATTTGCGGTTCTCAATTATCTGTGTCAAATGTGATCAACTTGGAGTCAGAGGGGTCCACTGCTTGAAGGGTGGCTAGTAAGGCTTTTCGCTGTGTTGGGAAAGTTTTGAGTACCTCAAGAGCGAACATGGCAGTAGGTGTTTGGGCCAAATCATCCACTATGCTGTAGTTGGCATCAGCTCTAGCCATGGCGTTGTTGGCAACCTGGCGTATGGGGAGGCGTGGAAAAGGGGGTAACTGAAGAGGTGCATTGACTGTTTTAGACATAGATGCCATTGATGTGTTAGTAGGTTCGATGTTGGTTCTATACTGATTTCGTTCGGTTTGTACATTGACCTCTTCAATTGTCATAGCTAGCAGGTGGTGGACACCTTTTTTTTCCGTGGGAGGTGCCCCTGGTGCGTTTGGATTGGGTTGGGGAGGGGATGCGGTTGCCACCAATCCTTGGACTGGTAATGAGTTTTGGAGCACCATAGGAGAAGGTCCTTATGGTGCTGAGTTGGGTTGGGCTTGGTTCGTTGTATTGGTGGCATGTTGAACCTCATTTCTAATGGCCTATTTAGCACAACCCATGAAGGGACACTCAAATGTGTAGTGCTCATAGACCTTGCATAGTGTGCACGGTTGGTTTGTCTGCAACAGAGCATTGCGTCTTGGTGCATTTGGTCATTGAGGATTTTGGGCAAGCCAATTCGCCGCAGCATTGTTGGGAGGATTTGGTTGTTGACCGCCTCCCTGCGGTTGCTTATTTCCTTGGTTTCGGGCTCGGTTATTCCTGCCTTGCCCTTGTTGGTTATTGGGGGCTGGATGGTTGGGACGGTTTTGTTGTGCAAACACCTGTCCCAATGGAGCCGGTGGAGTAGGGGCGGGGGATTGAACGTCTTGCACCAATAGTGCATAGTAGACTTGGGTGGGTGCTAGTGCCACAAATGTGGGAATTTGTCCCGTGTATTGTTGTGTTGGCCAAGCCAAGGCCTGGGCCTGCTGCGGTGGCACAGGTTGTGCGTAAGAAGTTGTGGCTCCGAACTAGGACATCATTCTTGCATAGTCCGGAGTTTGGTTTTGGTAGGCAACACTAGCGGTGTTGCTTGATTGTGGTGGTATTGCAAGTGGTGTCGGACGGTGTTGTGGTTGGTGAGATATAGAACCTATGATTCCATCTGCAGCATGGGATGCCCCCGCTGCATCCCAGTAGGAGGTACCTACACGGGGAGCGTCTGGAATGACGGTGTAAAGGTATCCAGACTGTGCATAGATCAGATCAAACTGCTGGGCTTTCAAGATGGCCTCCTCTTCAGATTGGGGACATTTGGATGCGATGTCCTTTGCTATATGTGGGAGCAAGGTTTTAAGGAACCAATCCAGGAAGATCCTATCATCAAGTTGGATCTTACACAAACTACGGCGTCACCACCACTCATGGATGTGGTCGGTTATGTGGGTCACAGTATTCTGATGGCAAGATAACAATATCTCCACCCCTTCGTCATATCTGACGGGGAGTTGGAAATATTACAGGAACATGAAAGCCAGGGAGTTGAAATCTGGGTACTTGGCTTGTGGTAGCTCAATGTACCACTTGGCTGCAGCACCTGTGAGGGTGCGTTGGAATATTCTTAGCCTAATTGAAACATTTACGATGTTGTTTGATGAGCACCATAGATGAAACGCCATGATGTGGTTTTGGGGGCACTCCCCCGCTTTCCCTTTAAACTTCGGTATGTCTGAGGGGAGTTTGGTTGGCATGGGAGGCCAATAAGTTTGATGGTAGATAGGGTCATTTGTTAATTGAGCCAAGTTAGGCAATTTGAGATGTGCCATGAAAGGAAGGTTTGACCCAAGGTTGATGTGAGATGGGGCTGCCATGGTGGTGGGAGGGATAGTGTGGGTGGAAGGGCCACTTCCCCCATGTATGAAATGAGGGGTAGTGTAGGTGGAAGGGCCACTGCCCCCATGTATCCGAAGTGGGACAGTGTGGGTTGAAGGCATACTTCCCCCATGTGTTGCAGATGGGACAACTTGACTGGTCAATATGGCTGGTGGTAGCTGGCTTATGATGGTTTGCATGATTGTACTGGGGCCACCTACAGGGGTGTTGGTGGTGGTTTGTGGTGTGGACATGGGTCCATTAGCAATTACTATGCCAAAAAATGGATCCGGGTTTGCACCAGGCATGGGGTTTGATGGTGTAGTGTGCAGATCTGGTTCAGACTGATATGAGTCTAAATCTAAATCAGAGGCCATGTGGCCTTCTTATGGTGTAGAAGGTCATTGAGAATGGTCTCGACGATGTCAGTTTAATGACCCATACTATGGTGGTTTGCCTCTTAGGCATGAGGAAGAGTGTGAGGGATCAATCGTGTTAGATTTGTATGTGAAAATGGTGGTAATGATTTTTGGACCCCAGTTTCAATGGATTCCTATTAGATTTAGGTGGTCACTCGGCCACCAAGACTGCCAGAAGATAACGCTTGGCTTTTTCCTCACGGGAGTGCTAGTCAATCGGTGGGGGTCGTTTCCCGTTTCGCTTGGCAATTCCTCTCAGCGGCCAGCTACTTTGGGGTTCCCGTGGTACTCCTCACAATGAGTTTATGGGTTGAGCCCAAGTACTTCCCATGGTTAAGGCAGTCAAGGACTTATGTCCTCAAATATTGTAGATGTTTAACTTAGTGTAAATTGTAAATTTTAATGGCTTACTTAGTGTCATGAATTGAGTTGGGTTGATTTATATGGTATGGTGTGTATGTCTTTTGTTTTTATTTTATACCTGGTGGCTACTTAAATGGTTTATGAATATTCCACGGAGTTCATAACATTGTGAATGAAAGTAGTGAATAGTAATCAGAAATTTTACACATGTACCATTTGTGAACTTGAACTGTGATAGCCTGTCTAGGTGACTACCTTGCACCTATATTTCTCTTCAACCAGGAGAGGGTGTTGGGCTCTCAACACAATGGGACTAAGCCCATCCATAGATCCATAGGTCACCCTTCGAATGCAAGGTTGGTCAAGAGGAAGAACGATGAGCACTGTGAGAAGCCCTCCTTCTCTACCACCTCTACCTTCCAAGTCACTTGTTTTGAGTGGCTTCAAAAAATAATAGGTGAAGTGCCTATTACTATACGAGCTTCACCCTTTGTCTTATCCCAGAATACCCTGAAGGGTGATGACTGGGTAGAGGAGGAAGGTCTAGGCAATATGTTGATTTTAAGTAAATTTTAATCAAGCTTTGCTCATTAATCCATTAACCATTGATTTACACTTTGATTTACACATTCTACAAATGAAATGAACATAAACAGAAATAGAAACAAAAACAAAAACAGTTTGGATGGACAGAGGTGGCTAAGCTGCATTGACAGTCCTTAACTTAAAAAAAATCAAACTATGAGTGACGTATGGCACTTTTTGGGTCAAATGTGGCGAGGGGGTCACCAAATTTTCCCAAAAACAGGCGAGGGGGTCGCTCAGAATATGCAGACAGAAGTGGGCTGGCTTCTGGAAGGGGGTCACACCTTTCATTGCTAAATAGGTGACCTGGTCGCACCTGTCAGGCCAGAATGAGCGACCTGGTCCCCTCTCTGGGCCCGATAAGAGCGACCTGGTCCCCTCTCTGGGCCAGATAAGACCGACCTGCTCCGGAAACTAATTTTTTTTTTGGTCCTGAGCCAGATCCGGTCGACAGTAACCTATACTGTGGCCAAATGGGCTCGAATTGGCCTTGAGGAGGCTTGGTAGTAACTGGAAATGAAAATAAATAGAGATCTAAACTAGATTTTAACAGAAATTTAAACTAGGGAAAAAAACTGAATTAAAAACTGAAACTTTTGAAAAATAAACCCAGGGATCCTATGGGATTAACCTGGTATGGTCACCAGTTCTGTAGCAGGGATTTCTCCCTTAATACAGGGTAGGAATGGCTACCTTCTATCTATAGGATGGAAGGATATTTTTCCTAATGGTGATGCAAGAAAAATGAAATAGAACTGAAGCAAAGAGAATAGAAAAGAAAGAAGTGGAAACCCTGCACACAAGCTTAGACTCCAGAAACCTGCATACAACTTGTTAGAACATAAAATAAACCTGCAAGCAAACTAAGTTAGAAAAACTAGAATAAAAATGACAAGAAACAAAGCTTATACCTCTTGGTGGAAATGGGCCACCATGCCCTAGCTTGGAGAAGCATCTCTCTCTTGGCAATGGGGGATCTATGGCTCAATGGGAGGATGGATGAGAGGGAGTGTGGGTGTCTTGAGAGACAACTAGTCTCAAGGCATCCACTCAAGTAGCATAATAGTATGCAAGCAAGGAATGTTTTGAGAGTGACCCCCACCCCTCTATTTATATCATTTTTAGGGTTCTAAGCCCCTGGTCAGGGCTTTAGCCCCTTTTTTGGGATTTTAGCCCCTTTCGCTCAATATTTAGCTCCTTTTAGGGTTTAAGGCTCCTTTGAGGGGTTTTAGCCCCTTTTTGGAGGCTTTAGCCCCTATGAGAGCTATTTAGGCTCTTTTTAGGGGTTTTTAAGCCCTTTTCATGTTTTTAAGCCTTCTTGAGGGTGTGGGGGTCAAATGGGGTCAAATGAGGGTCGTGCATGGGCGTCGTTGGGTGGTGTAGGCCATGTAGAGCTGAGTGAGGGATTTTTTGGGTTAACAATCCCACAAAGAGGGATCTCAACCTTAACCAACCTAGGTGAATAGGGATAAGGTAGTACATGAGGCTTTTGTTCTAGAAGCCTCGTGAATCCTCCTTTTTTTCATTTTTACCAAGGGCACCACTTATACCCATTTATGATAGAGCGGTGATGGGTAAGAACTGCTTCAACAACAAAGGTTAAAGGCAATGGCATCTCCTGGTTCTCACAAAACTAGGGAAGTGTTGAACAAGGTATCGCTTATCTACTTGAGGGTAAGAGCAGTGCTGTGATTTTACATGTTGAAACAACACCTAGAGCAGGATTCTCTTCAAGTTTGGAATTTGAGGGAAAATTTCTGAGTTAGGGATCCTATCACATGTTGGTGACAGATTTTGAGTGTAACAGAATGTTCCCCAAAGCATAAGGCTAGAGGGATATGATAGCCGAGAGCTTTGATAGAGCAAGTTATCACTTCAAGGTAAGAGGCAGCTTGATCGGAGTGTGTCATCGAATAGGTGCTGAAAATACATCAATACTTTGACTAATGAATAGATGTAACCCGTAACGGCTGCAGACCAATACAAGGGATATCCATGAGAGGAATAAACAACCATGGATACTAGAATACAACTTAGATCCATGTGATAGAGGACTCAAACTTGGACATAGATACCAGATATACAACGTAGATCTATGTCATACAGATGCAAATTTGAGAATATCCATGACCATGCAAATGTGGAACCATGCTGGTACTTCATACAATATTCTCCATCACAACCTGGGGAAAAATCTATGAGCGCTTAACAAATACCCAGGGTCTTCGTCTCGTCTTCCACAAAGTACGATTCTATCCATGTGATTACAATGTCCTGAAGTTGAACATGGTAGAAACCACTTGATTACGGGTCAATGATGTGAACCGTTAACAAGTGCAAGGGAGATCACCATTGATGTCAATGATTCCCAAGGTACCCTAGTACAATCAACTGAGTATTAATAGATGTCTTGGTGTCAAACACCCAGCAGAGTCTTCCGATCAAAGGGAAATGATGTTAACCTTTGTCTATAGTGAGAGAATCTGTCATTGATGCATACATATATCAAGGTACTAAACTTGTTTCTAAGACTATTTCCCGGATGATGAGTTGACGTCGACAGGAACAGTTTCGTCGAAGGAGGGCCATGATGAATCCCACATCGACGACATGAAACTCAGAACAAAGTTATGGAATATCGTAGATAATGTAACCATAGGACTAACTCAAAGTACTGACACAAAGACTATTTTAACTGTATAGGTAAAATTATTTCTTCCTTTGAACATCAGACGACACGAAAAAAGACTTGGCATCATCACTAGACTAGACACACAATGCGACAGTGGCACCGCTTCTTTCCAAAGGCACATGCGTGGTTCTCTGCAATAACCTAGAATAGACAAGAGAGCAAAAAAATCAAGTTACAAATGCCAAAAACTCTACAAGAACTGATGGATCAACAACAATACAGAGTACAAAAATTCAAGGTGACTCATATCTGAAGAGATCTGAAGATTTCAAACCAAAACTTCACTAGGTTAGATGTATATTTCACTACAAAGATGGGAGGCTGGAGCTTGGATTCAGAAAAGAGTAGTTCAAAAACTGAGGACGAACAAGATAGATTTGCTCCCCAATGGAGTCGCCAGTTTTGTTGTTAGGAATATATCACCTTCTGCGGAAAGAAGTTGTTCCTCTGGTCTGGATATTTCAGATCCATAACAAAAGAGTGAATGTCAAGATTGAAGACTTTCCTTGAACCTTATAGACACCTGGAATGAAACTTTGATGAAGGACCTGTATACCTGTAGAACATATCAAACATACAAAGACATCAAAGCTACCAGAAAATCATCTATACATTCATATTAGTGACTAAGGAATCCAATAACATATATGTGAGATCAATGCAACAAATATGTGGGAAGGAAATCAACTTTGCATTAGAAAATAAATGAAAGAGCTTACAACCATGTGCCTTAGTGTCGATGCACTCTTTCACAATACTAGAACCTCGTCCCCTGATAGCTCCAACTTGCTCCACAATTTCTCTCTGATGGATTAAGCCAGGGTGTCAATTCAGTAGCATAACTCTACTTTCTTCTCCCTCCCTCAACCATGGAGTATGAGCTTGTATTTATAGGGCTCAAATGGATAGGAATAGTTGAGATATTGGTGGGTGAGGTGGCCATGAGATCCTACCAAGAGGGATCTCGACCTTAACTAACCCAGGTGAATAGGGATAAGGTAGGACACGAGGCTTTTGTTCTAGAAGCCTCGTGAATCCTCCTTTTTTTCATTTTTACCAAGCATTAGAGGAAATTTGAGCTCTAAAATGGGCCTCCTAAGGAAAACAATAAAATAATAGTTAAAATAATAAAATAATAGTTATTGATTTTGGAGGAAGAATGAAAAAAACTACTTTTTTTGTTTGCATTTTGGAAATAGCTCCCTGTGTTTTTACTCAATTTCTGAACGGGAGAGCTCGTTGGATGTGGATTTTAATTCTTCTCCAATGAGTACCCACACTGCATACTTTTGACGGACTCTGCTACCCCAAAAAAAAGAAATACCTGAAAAAATGTGATGATGACATCATCATCACATTTTTTAGGTATTTCTTGTTTTTGGGGTAGCGGGGTCCGTCAAAAGTATGCAGTGTGGGTACTCGTTGGATGTGGAATTAAATTCCACATCCAATGAGCTCTCTCGCTCAGAATTTGAGTAGAAACACAGGGAGATATGTCGAAAATACAAAAAAAAAGTTTTCTTTTATGACAAATATGTCAATTTAACCATTATGGTTGACTCATTTTATTGAAATTCTATTGGTTCTTGAATTCCAACTCAAATTTTTTTTTGTTGCCATGTTTTCTTATAAGTCCCATTTTAGACCCCAAATTTCCTCTAATGGGCACCACTTATACCCCTTTTATGACAGAGTGGTGATGGGTAAGAACCGTGCTAACAACAAAGGTTAAAGGTGGTGGCACCACTTGGTTCTCACACAACTAGGGTAGTGCTGAACAAGGTACCACTTATCTGCTTGAGGGTAAGAGCGGTGCCATAATTTTACATGTTGAAACAACACCTAGAGCAGGATTCTCTTCAAGTTTGGGATTTGAGGGAAAATGTCTAAGTTAGGGATCCTATCACATGTTGGTGACAGATTTTGAGTGTAACACATTGATCACATGCTCATCTCCTCACAGAACTAGTAAAGAGGAAGACATTTTGCATCCACTTGAACACTTGCTCCTAACACTTGGGGCTGATTTTACCACTCATGGTTTGCTGTTCATGGCTGTAACATATCAATTTCTTGAGTGTTCCTCATATGTTTTGAATCCTCAAGAACCTTTTCTCACTTATCAGTTGACTTCGTTTGCTCTACATGGGTCCAGTCTTCATCTAGCAGCTATCTATATTTCTGATTTAGTTGAGGATATCATTCTTCTTCCAAAGGGAAGATTCCTCCAGACATAATGATGGAGAGGTTCACATGCTAGGCCCCAAGATACCTGTGCACAGAAGAACCGGATTGATCCTGATTCTACCTGCTTAATTAGAGGGGGGGATTTTTTCCCATGTGGTTTTTTTCCCAGCTCCCTGTATTGAGCAGTTACTTTACTTTACTTGATGTAATGGGTGACCTATGGTCTTAGTTACCAGGGCCCACATATTTTCCATGTTAGCATTCAAGGGGGGTGTTAGGATTATTAATCCTCTCTTGTCCAATTTGGTCATATGTCTAAATCAGGAGTCATGTCTAAATCGAGAGTCCATCTAGTCTAATTTTAGTCACTATCACCATTGGGTCGACTTGGCCTAATTGGGGCACATGTTTCAGTTACTAATGTGTGGGGAACACTAATTGAGGCCTACTGCCACTAATTGCACTTGCATGCATAAGTTTGGGAGCCTCCTATATCAATTCCTACAATTTAGGAGACAATGGGAATGCAGACACCAACCTTCGGAAGTTGAGTTCAGTTAGTGACTAGTCAAGCTAAGTTAGGAGTCAGTTACATTTAGTTATAGTCCTCTACATTCAATTAGCGCTAGTTTTGCATGGTTGCATGCAGGAGAGGTGCATTTATCACCTACCACAGTCAGTTAGCCCCATTCAACACTGAAGTAGACACTTGATTTGTGTTTTAGAACTTCGTTGAACTCCGGTAATAGTTTAGACAATGTTAGTTAACTATTGAGTCCTCCGACAGCGATTTAGACAAGGTCTTAGTTACCTACAATCAAGTAGAGTCTAATCAATTTGAATTTCCTCATGTGGATTCGAATTGCATGTGGCTATTTAAGCCATTATACTTCATTGTAATTATTATCTAATTACTCTTTGATTAATAAAAAGAATTCACAGTCGCAAGCCATTTTTGCATTGTTTCATTCTTCAATAACTGAGTAAATTGTGTGATCTATCTTGTGAGTTGTGTGTTTGTCCATAGATATATGTGCTCAATTTATAAGTTCATCCTATATATCATATCTTAATCCATTGATATACCTAGCTACTCTTTCTAGACCTCCCTGTGTGTGTCCAACTGTAATACTCAGTCTAAAAAATTCTTCTATGTATTCTTTCACAGTCATGGCCTTCTGTCTAAGGTTCTGTAACTGTCTAATAAGATTCATTTGATAGTCCTTATGCATAAACTGACTATTAATCTTACGTAACATATTATCCCAAGAGTTTATCTTTGACTTACCTATTCTTTCTCAATGGGTCTGGAGCTCATCCCACCAAATAGCTGGGTGTCCCTTCAATCTGGTAGCTTCATATCTTACTTTCTTCTTGTCTTCAATTTCTTCAAAATCAAAATATTTATTCAGAGCATTAATCCAATCCATGAGTTCTTCAACATTTAAGGTACCTCGACACTTGGTTTGCTACTGGCCTTCATCGACATCTTCAAAACTTTGACTTCTTCGAGATCTTCTTCTTCTTCATCAGGGGATTCAGCTTCTTCATCACTGTCATCTAAATTGTCTGAGTGGTTCTTTCTCTCCATGGATTCTAGTATTTCTTCCAGCCTTCTCATGTCTCTCTCTACATTTGCCTCTGCAGGTTGTCTTCCTTGACCATGTCCTACAAGAACCCCATGCGCTCATCCTCATCCAGGTGGCATCTTTCTACAGTCTCAACTAAGCTTTGATACCAAACTAATGGCACTGGTTTGTTTACAGACTTCAAAAACTGAGAAATATGAAACTAACAGGCCTTGATTTTTCTATTTAAAATATTGAAACACTGTCTAACCTCCTTTCTGCGCTTTGGTGGGTTATGAAAATCGGATTATCAGCTTTCAAAATAGATTTTTTGTCCTTTTCACAATTTATCGATTTCTGATTCCTGTTTCGGATAGCGAAAGTCGACTTATCGACTTACGAAACAGGATTTTCGCACTTTCAATCCTTCTTGATTTCTGATTCTTGGTTTGGAATGTGAAACTCACTTTATCAAATTTTGAAACTTGGTTTTCTTCCTTTTCCACCTTTCTAGTCCGTAATGCGAAAGTTGGATTTTCAACTTTTAATGCTCGCACTTCTCCAATTCCTGGTTTACGCACTCCGCTCTTCCGCACCGTCTATTCTAGGAGATTATCCCTCGATCGTTGATCTATCCCAGATGCTGATTTCAATATAGACTGTGTGGATCTATGTCTTTTTGCTGTGGAAATCAACTGCGACTATATATTTGAACAAACTGCCAGTTATTCGTCGAATTAATCACTGGAAGGATCAATTTCCTCTGCAAATTTAGAGGTTATGGCAACACGAAACCACAAAATTGATACACAGAGTTAATTTCACTAAATACGAAATGAGTTCATACTTCCACAGAATTGTATGAAAACATCAATCAAAACACACACAGAGTCTAATTATCTATTCTTCATTCAATTTATCAGACGATTAGTTACATACAGAGACTCTACTTCACTCCTCGCTCAATCTTCTATGTACACACCTCTCATTCACTCATGTCCTCCTGCTATATCTGTTACAATTAGTTCTTCTTATAACACTCGGAAAACCTATCAAATACTAATAGCTTGGATATTGACAACTAATAAAAGCAAACTTATCAACGAAGATCAATCCTTGAAGAATTCCACGCACAGATCGAGGTGAACAATGGAAAATTTCTACTCATTACAAATTAAAACTAACCCTATCCAGTAACATCGAACCAAATGTTTCTAGAAGTGATTACATGGTAGGTTGACTCATCAGTCAATGAGACCTGAGCTAGATGCTCTTTCATCACTTTTTAATGATCTAAGGTTTTAGTTCAACAATATCAATTTGATTATTGCTTAGTTTATTCCTCCCTTTGGATCGCATGTCTTAGTTTCACTTGGATATTCTTCCCTTCTCCTCGTCATTATCACTATTTTCTCTCACCCTTTTATAAATTTTATGTTTTAGCAATGATTTTATTTTTATTTTTTATCTTTCAATATTGATAATATCTTTCCATTTCCCTTTCCAAAATTTTAAACTTTTGGTTGTCTTTTAGCTTTATTAATAAGGGGTGGTAGATGTGGTTCGATTTATTTTATCCCTATGAGGTAATATTAGAATTATGTTTTCTTCCAGCATTGGTCATGCCACCAATAATAAAGCAGAGGAATATCCTCTCCTTCAAGGATTAAAACTGGCTCGGGAGAAGGCTACATGCTCGCTAATAATTCTTAGGGATTGGAAAATTGTCATCAACTGTGTGAAAACGAAAACTTTGCTAGTTGACATGAAAATGAGAACCATTCTTCTCATAATTCAACATGAGACATAAGCATATTGTGAAATAGATCCTATGCATATCTTATGAAATAAGAACTAAATCATTGATGTTCAAGCTAACTTGGCGACCAAAGATACAATAGAATTAATCAAAGTTAATGGGAACGTTCTTTTGCTCTCAATGCTTAACCTTAAATCTATTCTAGAGCTTCTACAAGAATCTTACTCAGTTTCCAGAGTCATGACACTCCTTCCAACTGCCCCATCACATGGACCAGTTCACAAGAGTATAAACCTATACACATACATCAGAGAGTCTTACCCATACCACCAACATACATTTTTTTGATACCATCCCCCTGTTACCTGATTAAACACATCCCATGACAAAGGATAAGGTTCCTGGTACAATAGTTGCCAGAGGGAAATCAAAGTGAGTTGGAGTCCATAGTCCAATCATTGCATATTCAAGTAAATGGATTGTCATCTTAGATGCTCACCACCCTTAAGATTCTTGAAGAGCAGAAACAAAGCCATCAAATCCTCCACGATGAATGCACTGTGATAAGGTCTCAACTGGAGGAATTACATGCCAGGACCAATCTGTAGCCTCTACCAGATTAAGAAATATTCCCTTGGATCCAAGCGATGCATCTTGGATTTGAACCACCCTTCATTGTGGAAGACACCTCCAATAGGAAGGAAACACTAGAATAAGAAGAGGATCTGAATTTACAAAAAATGTCAATCAAAGTTTTAATGTTGAAATGATTTGTTGTGTATTCTAATTTTCTGAATCTTTTACACATAATAATTGAATCATAGTGAAAAAAAATTGTATATTCTACCTCTAAATGACATGAATTTGTACAATCTGCTAACCTTTTTGCAACTTATTTTAATATAATC
>LPNX010981741.1:293526-347146 GCA_001517045.1 Pseudotsuga menziesii
TCATCCTCCACTTGCATGATTCAACAAGCAAATTTCCAAAAACATCCTTTTTTTGGCCATAATTTTGGCAGATTTGATGGTTTTCATTTTTTTTTTCTTCGGGGCTTGTCATATATTATATTATATAAGTTGAGTTGGTCAACTATTTAGTTTTGTGAAAATAAAATAGTTACAGTTTCATATTTTACAAGTTAGGTTTGTTAATCATTTAATTTTATGAAAAATAAAATAACTGTCCTTAAACAAATGCTAAAATATATAATTTTATATTCATTATTCATACAAGATTATTAGAGTTAGTATAAACACAAAACAAATATTACTTAATAAAAAAAATTGAAAGTGATATGAAAAACAAAAACAAATTGTTATCTGTCTTTTTAACTACCCTATAGCTGAAGCTTAATTTAAATCTTAATCAAGATGCATTTAAGCATAACAAGATACAATTACTATGCAATGAATCCCTAGTGCACACTTGTTAAGCTTAGATTAATCTTGTTGATCAGCTCAAGCAAGTCCACCATTTGAGATAAGATCTAAATGTCTATAGAAATAATTATAGAAAAATTTCCAAAACATATATTTAACTTATAGCTGACTTATTAAGAGACAAATTTTAGAAAGAGATTGAAAGATGTATTGTGAAGTATTCTAAATAAATTATAAGAGATTTTTTTGGATGTTTTTACATTAACAGATGGAAAGACTAGATAACAAGCATATTCAGACTACAACTAATTAACTAATAAATTAATAATAGGCATCACTTCCTTGTGAAAAATTCATATCATATTAATATAGATAAATCATATATAATTTATATTGTTACTTTTTAACCAAACACACTAAGATGGAGTGTATTTGATTAAGAATACACATTAAATGTACCAATTATAGAAATATTAGGTTATTTCATGTGTCTTAATTATAGAATCATAGTAACAATATTATAATATAAAGAAAAAATCTTTATATATATAAATGTGATTTTTTTTGAAATTTTAAAAAATTTAAAGCAACAAATTTCCAATGATATTTTCAAAATAATTTAGTTTATTAACTAGTTCAGATTAACATTGTTTGTCCTATAAAATTAATTACTTACTTTTAAATAAATAAATTATTAACTAAATTTGGTGAATTCAGATTATTATATGTTTATAAGTGTCACTTAGAAGAACTAGTCATTTCTAAAGCAAAGTTAATATTATGTAATTAAAATTTAATAATAGATATTTGAAACTTTGGTATGACACATCCAAATCCAAAATGTAGGTTCAAGTAAAAGTTTTGAAATTATAAAATACAATAAAGACATTAATTTTTAAACATACCTTAGAAAAAAAAATAAACAACCGACAAAGTAAGGGATTTGATGTACCATGTTTGCATCCATAAGTTTATGGGTCCATTTTTCTTTTTTCTCATTTGTAAAGTGATCCTCAAATATCAGATACTTCCTCAACTCTAGTCATAAGGCATTGTGACCATCATGGTCATAACACTTGTTGATAACTGTGTTCCAATTTTACATCATATTTATATTTGAAGAAGGTTTCTTTCGAAACCATTTGGGATTAAGTATGAATGCAATTGAAGACTATGGTTATGATGCATTTTCTAGTTTGTCAAAGTTTACATATTTTATTTCTAGTTTTTCTATTTATCTTAGAATTTTTATCTTTCATTAATATTTAGTATTTGATCCATACTCTTAAACACATCTTTTAAACTTGGATGATCCAAACATGTAAAGGATGGAAACTACAAGGGCAATGAGGGTAACAATATAATGTTCTCTGTACTTCAAATTTCTTTAAAGAATGGTCATTCATACTATTCTCAATTTGTGGACCATCCTCGCTATGAGAACCCATCCATATCTACTAATCCACCAATGCCACTATCTCCCAAAGAGATTGATGCACTTTTATGAGGCATTGTAATATAATGAATACATATGAAAATCTAGTCTTAATGCATAAAAGAAAATGAAAGTTGGAATACTTCTTCTTTGGGTTGCAGTATCCTTCAACGTGTGCACCTCAAACTTCCACAACATCTATCTAACCTCTATGTTGGAGTTGTCCTTCCTTCTCTTTTATAAATCTACTTGAGCACAACTTGAGTTGTTTTTCTCTCTTAGTGTCAACTTAATCCTTCCTCTATTTTTGGACTCGTACTCATTGCATGTACCATTATGCTTTGATACAAATTTGTATAGTTGCAACAAATTCCTCACCCATGACTCTAAGAGTGCACAACACTTACTAAAAAAATAACACAAAGCATATATGCATTAGGAGGAAACAACTAGCACACACCCTATATATATTAATTAAACAAAACAACATGCCTTGATAGTATCTATGATATTACAGCCACAAAACATACAATAATTATGAAGGCTAAATCCCTTCTCACAATATTCCAACCTATTTATTTTTCATAGGCTTACAACAAATATAAACAAATAAATCTCTTCTCTATACTTCATAGTTTGTCAAACAACGAATTATTTTCTTCAAGTGTCATTGTCTTTTTTCTTCTATGATTTCCTTCACCACTCTATTTTGCACACTAAATTTGTCTCCTAAAAGTTCATCTTTCTCATCCTCTTCCCACTTTTTTGACTAATTCACCCTATGGGTACCAACACTTTTCTTCAACATGTTGCAAACTATAGGTTTGTCACTTACTCTATCATCCTTTGTTCATAACATCTACCTAATCAACACCACAAGAGATACACCCATCACAATGATACTCTTGATCTCTTGAAGCTTTGGCTACTCATATGTTCTTCTATGTCAGCTATAGTCTTGTATTCTTCTTTCCACAAGTTAAGGGATCACATTATTCTTCTAAGAGATTTCGGATAATTTTCTTGCTCACAATAAGCTACATGATTATGTGCTTCTTCTTTTGCTTCTCTCAAACAATTCTACCTAGCAACACAATTGGAACTTCTTCAAATTTTCCACCTCTCTCATCTGGTTCATCTCCTCTTTATTTTCTCTTTTCCATGATGTAAATGCTTGTTTAATTTTCTTTTTCCCATTCTAGTATCCTTCTCCTCTCTCTTATTCTCTTCCAAACTATGGTTGAATGCCTTTATCGTCCATGCTTTCCTCCATTTATTGGGATTCCTTAACTCCTTTGAACTACTCTACTAATTTCTTTACCAAATGGTTGTAAGGCCTCCTCTTCCAACAACAACACATGGTATCCTCATAACCAGTACCTTCAAGTCTAAAAATTCTCTCAACCTTAATGCAAACTTCATTCTATGTGGACCGACAATTTGTATGAACTTTTCCATATGACATCCTCTCATTGGTGGCAAGATATGTGGTTGTTATAATTGATATTCATTCAAACCCACATATGATATTTGCATCATCGATCCATGTGATAATATGAAACCCAAATTTTGTTGCATGACAATTTAGGCCTCCCCTCATAGGCCCTTAAAATATCCCACTGGATCACCTACATTGCATCGATCCAACAAGCCACATTTCACTGCAGAGCTTCTTGAATCTTAGGGCTTTGCTCCAACCTCCTATTGATGCCTGGAAAATCGCAAGTAACAACAATAGGGATTCTCCCCAATAAATGTTCCCAACTAGCTCCTTATTGTTTGGTACGGGGAATCCATCCAGTTTACAGTTCGACTATCGTAGGTCAAGTAACAGTTAAAATGCTTTACCGATTGCGGCATGGTCCACTGTTTTAGGTGTATTTTTAGTTTTAAATTTATGTATGATATGCAAGTGCCTAGCTAAATGCAATCGATAGAGATAAAGAGGAGCGTCACAATGTGATGCATAGGTTCTTACCTCTCATCTTACCTCTCTCACTTCTAAATCATAAACAAAGAAAACTAACTAAGACTAACTAACCTATCCCCAGGGAGCAATACTGTAATTAATGGTGAGCAATGCATTGTATAACGTGCATTTTAGAACATTACAGATAGCTGTTAATATTTTTAAACACATGTATATCAATAGAAAGATAAACAAAGAGATAGCTCATCATTGATGAAAACATTCTTTACTCAAATACAATTGTGGAAATTTCATGGAAATACACAAGAATACATTCATAACATGAAAGAATTCAAAGTTAGAACGATCTCACAGTTCATGGAAACTAGCTACAACAGAAATAGTTCACATCCAACCAGTGCATATCAAGCATTTGAAATCCATAGTGCTTTATCCAACCAAATAACATAACTCTTTATTATAAGATCAATTAGTTCTCCTTACAATAATCTTGCATAAAGATAGTCTGAAAGAAAAAGCCACCTTTGTTCATAAAGTTTGTCTATACTTATACAAAAAGCAAAAAACCTTTGGGATGCCCCTCATTTCCTTTTGGGATTCCCCACCTTTTCCTCTACAAAACTTTTGTCTTTTAGCTTGTGAACAAAAGAAAAATAAAAACAATATATTACATTATTTATCAAATGTTAGACAATTCAACTAAGAAGGCCCAAATTTCTCGCTCATGAACTTCCTCCATACATTTTCATTTGCTGCTATACTCTTAAAACCAGAAGGTTTGAGGAATCTAATGGCAATTTCGTGCTTAGCATATTGAGTTTTTACACCTTATATCTTGGCAGGAATCAAGGGCATCTGGTCTTCCAATAAGTGAATACTCATAGCTGCATGTGCTATGCCAGTCTTTTGTATTTTTTCATCCAACTCCTTGACTTGCTAGATGGCCTGTTCATCCTCACTGAATCTTTCCTGTAATTGTTTCAAAAAAAATTCATGTTCTAGCAGTGCTTCTAATCTCTTTGCAGTAGAGGTTTGACACTGATTATGGGTTAGGAGCACTCTCCTACAAAATTCAACACATGCATTCTTTGTTTTCTTCACTGTCTTCTTTAATTCTTCTGTTGCATTACTGGAAAACTCAATCAGCTCGTATTCTTGCTTTATTGTCTCCTGATCTTTGACAGATATATATGCGGGAGATTCTTTGTTTATTTCTATCCAAGTCATCCTTCCCCGTAGAGTCTCCAAGATATCCTAGGTTCTATCCAAAAAATATGAAGTTGTATTTACAATTTCCTCTAATTTGATGTCTATATGTTGCACTTTAAATCTTTCTCCCGCCATCTGCAGTTGCATTTGATGAATCTTCTTTCTGAGCATAAGAGCATGCTTATTTAAAGGTTTGATATCAGCTTTCTGCTCCATAACACTCTTCAGTGAAAATGAGAGTGATTTCTTTTGATCTTCCAAGGCTTCTATCTGAGTTTCATATAGCTTCCCCTTCTCTTCTGCAGTGGTCTTCCATGCTTCCAACTCAGTCACTTTACTTTCCAATCCGCTCTTTTCTTTATTCAATTCTTCAACTGATAACTGAAGATGATCTTTCTCAGCCTCCAAATTCTGATATTTCTGCTGTAGTCTCTCAAACTTTGTAGAGGTGGCATGGGAATTCCTCTCTATATTTTCTGCAGATAGTTCCAAATATTCTTTCTCTACTTGTAAACTCTGACATTTGGATTTTGACACCTCAATTTCACCGATCATGTCCTCATACTTTCTTTTCAAATTATGGCTTTCACTCCTTTCCTTCTTCAAAGTCTCCTTTAGCTATGTGACCCTTTTCTGAGACTGCTCTAAATCTGTCATGATCCTATCCTCATTGTCTTTAATGGCTAGGGTTAGATCAACCCCAACCCTCGCAAGTAATCATGGATCTTTATGCGCACTGTGAACCACTGTTTTGTCAGTCACCATCACTCTTGGTTTACCCCCAGTGTTCACCTTCCTTTTAGTTCGCTTTCCAATTCTCTTTTTCTCCTTGTCGAAAAAGATAGTGTTAAAATCTGGTACCTCCTCCCCTTCAGTAGGCATGAAAGGAATTAACTCAACTCCAGAAGATGATAGCGAACGTTCTCCTACAACACTACTAGAAGGAACAACAGGATCTAATGGATCAATATCAGACTGCACCTGTCCCTGATGAATCGGGTCTTGTTCCTCTTGTGCCCCTTCTCTCAACCCTTCACCGGCTTGTTCTGTTGGCTATTTTTCCTTTTGGACATATTTTAGTTTGAAACCTTCACTCTTTGCATGTTTTTTCTGTATCTCCTCTTCTTCTTCAAGCTTCTTTGCTGATTCTTCAGCTGCTCATTTCTTTTCTTTTTCTCTGCAACTTTTCCTTTACCACCCACAGTTTCTATCTTTTGCTTGAATCTTTTTCTTAGGGCTGTCATGTTCTTAGCATTGTGGAAAATCTCCTCATCTTTGTCCCAAAAGTCCATGTACTCAAAATGTACTCCAGCTTCTTTGCAATAATCAGCTACTTTGTTCTCGGAATCATTCCTATGATAATTCATTTCTCCGAAGTGAAAGTATTCCAATTCTTTGACAAACTCTACTGCATTCTTCACCCTTGAGAATTTGTAACTTCCAACAAAAAAGGGCATTGCGGGATATACTGCCTTTTTCTGTTCAAAAATGAAATTACCTACTCCATCAATATATAACTGTCTAACAGCTTCTTTATGGATTACATAATCAATAACATATCTCGGGAGCAGAGAAGGGGCCCTTGAACCACCATACATTCTTACATATAAACCATCCTCTGTCAAATAATAATTTCCATATTCTTGCATGACCTTGAAAGCTTCTTGTGACATGCAATTGCATTCTACCAAGAAAATCAAAGTGTATAAAGGCATGATGAAATTCTCACAGATCTCCTTATAATAGCTGTAATATTTGTGAGCCCAAAACAATTTATAAGCTACATACACTTGAGCTCGGTCCTTTTCCCAATGGCACTTTAATGTAGGGAAAGGATGAGTGCATGGAATGCAATCAATCAAAATAGAACTCATGTAGAACTCTAACTTCTTTTGGGACACTCCCACCAAAGCTGCACTTATACAGGGTGACAGGCTATTTGACACTGTTTTCCCAGTTAAAAATGGTCCTTGTGTAGCAACAAAATAGATAAATAGTATCCAACCCATCTTGAAAATTTTCCCATTGGCTCTTCCAAAAATTCTGTTCAGCATTAAAGTAATGAATCTATATGGGGCACGAAGGGTTGATGTCTCAAACTCTCCAGAAGGTCTGGTCCTGAAATTTTTTCCCGGGATCATCATTTTCTTCACCGTCTCTACCATGTCCAAACTCAGATCCTTTAACCAAATTTCAGTTAAATAAGTCTGTGGTGTTGGTAAATTATATGCCATGGATGCATAAGCAGGGATGTATGTAGCATAGCCTTGCTTATCGGTATTTTCTAGGATCATCCTTGTTACATCTGACCTGGGCAGAATCCAACCCATCACTTTCGAACATGGAAAAAGCTCAGGCCTAGTAGCCACTTTCATAAGGGCTGATCTTTCAATGTTAGCATATATGGGCATATCTTCAAAGCTAGCATTAGGGACACTCTGGCTTGAAATCATCCTATATACTTCTCCCCACTTGTATTTTGGCTCAACCCCAGTAGTAGCTTTAGTATCTTCATAAATGACTTCCACCTTAGTTATCACTTCCACTTCAGGTTCTTCTTCAGCCGCTTGGGCTTTCTTCTTCTGTTCTCTTGGCATATTGTTGTGCTGAAAATCGACTTGTAACAATCATGCAACATGGTTTCAATCTAATTTATCCCTAGCAAGTTATGTAGTGAGAAACAATACATCATACAAATATTACCATTTCATCGATAAGCATACTGGAAATTATTATTAATACCCACAGTTCCTCTGAATGAGAGACTTTAAACAAAGAAAACCTGCAAAATATTTCTGCTCCCCAAACCTACCCAAAACTCTGCTAGCTCAAAACCGTAATCTCTTCTAGCTTCTTAAAACCTATATGGGCATCTCGACTGAGGAAAAAACTCACACCGCCATCCATTTCAACAAAAATCCCCCAAACCCTTATCAATTTCGCGGTCCTCCTGCGTCCCATGGCAATCTACTATTAATGATGACACGACTGTCTAACCCCAGGCTAAAAACAAAGCAATCAAGAACAAGGTGGTGCAGACAGCGAAAACGCTCATCTGCACCGTGCCCTAAAACTCCACAAAACTACCACAGGAATACTCATGGTTACATAGTGGTAGACAGACTAAAACTAACCAGCCAAAATAAAACGTTCATGGAAAAACAGGCTGAACCCTGAGTAAAAGAAAACAAATACCGCAAGAAAAAACCACAAAATGCAACAAACTTTACCCTACCATGAAAACCTAACCCTATCCACCTTGGCGGTTTAAACATCAACAAAAAAACCAAGAAAAACAATTTCGTGAATGGATCCAACCTGGAAACAACGATGCGGGCGACCTAGACAGGAGATAACTTTCGCGGGCGCAGAGGAGGACGGATGGAATCTTGACAGCTGCATAATCAACAAGACGGTTCTACGATGAAATTGACAAGTAACAGGCCCCCAAACGTCCTTATATAAACTCAACCGGAAACAGAAGACTAACGCGGCGGGAAAACTTTTTAACCACCATTGGGAGACCGACTCTGAAGGAGAACCGCAGTGTCGGCTACAACTTGCTCAAATCACCCGATATATCGTACGGGAAAGTCACACCAGAAGCCGAAAGCATTGGCTTATTTGGTATCGGAGGGAACAACTTTAAGTTTCAGATCGACTATGTAATGTCCCGGTTTTGACCCCGTTACATTAGATGTATATGATGTATATATTGTAATGATCATGGTGTGGAGCTAAAGGCCAAGGCCCACCATTGATCGGTAATGCTATGTTTTGGATTTAAATTTGTCACCGATGGTATATCGGGGCATGCAGCATATATTATGTTGGCCATCATGTAAATATGCATCATAATTAATTAATGGACACAACCAGCTACGGTCGCGGCAACTACATCGAATGGGGCATGATTTCCTAAGGATAAGGGGGGGTGAAATATTTAACCTATGGGCCAATGGGGAAAAGCCAAATGTCTATGAGAAAACCCATCAAACTGTCAACTACCTTTCTTTTCTTTTTCCCCAATCATTTATTTCTGCCAGAATGTGGTTGAGTTAGTTATTGCATGGAATGGGAAGAGTATGGGAAAAAATTCGAATTGGGCAGAGACCCATTTTTGAAAAACGTGTTCTGACTTCCTTGGCAAGGAAAATGCCCAAAAACGTATGCCATTCTGCCATGCATCCACGTTTTCTATTTTTCCTCACCATTCTCCTTCACGTTGGGGCTTTTGGGAGTAGCTGGAGTTTTTCTTGTGTCTTTCATTCCACGTTTTTGGTTGTTGGCTTCATTTTTCCCATGGATTGGAGGTCGTTTTTGTAGTGCCAGGGATTGGGTTGTCTTCCTCACGTTTTGGGAGCTGCTGGTGCATCTTTCCATTCACGTTTTTGTAGCTTCATGTGTTTTTACCATGGCTGTGAAGGGCCATTCACGTTTTTGGCTATCTCACCGACTATTGGTCTCACGCACAGACTATTTGGGGCATTTTTCCCTATTGTAAGTTGTTCTCACTGATAGATTCAGGGCTGTAGTTTTCCCCATGTTGTGAATGTAATTACTGTTACGTTTGGGGGGCTGTTGTAAATTCGAGTGAGAGTCATTTTGGCCACAATAGGGCCAAGAATGACTCAGAATTTGTTTTCCCTGTTTAAGCGGTGACAGCTAATTGCCTGAGGGCAATTGTTGGTCTTCGAACTGTGAGAGGAGCAGGGATGTTGGCTTAGTTTTGCTTGATAAACCTGGTGGCTGGAACCACACAGACAGAGCTAGAGGGTTGGCCTTCTTCTCCATCACCCCTGAATAGCACTGGAAAGGAATGCAGGGCCTGAGGGAATGTGTAGCAGAGAAGGGACTGATTCCTTGTGATGGGTGTGGATGGGTGTCTTAGAGGTCAGGCTAGTTCTGGTGTAGGTGTCCTTGGCTCTGTAATGAGCTCACTAGCTTAGCAATCTGCCTTCTCCAACTCCTTAATGGCTTGATAAACCCAACTCTGTTGGCTTGGCTGTGTGTTCTGTATATCCCTGGCTATGTGTAAGCCTGCTAGTTCCCTTATTCCTTGGAGAATCATGCCCAGCTCGGAGGTGGCAGCGTTGCTGAGAGATTAAGGAGCACGCTGGCCTATGGTTGGGTGGAACGTTGCAGCGACGTAGCTGGTTGCGGAGCAAAGCTTTCATAAGATAAGTAATCTTGTGTATTTTACCTCTGCAATTCTATATTTACGGTTAATGAAAATGAAATGAACATGTTGAATGCACGCATGTATGAATGATGTTGGTTTCCGCTGTGTATGATGATTAAAATGCATCTATGTATGATAAACATTCCTGTGTGCATGTTTTTAGTTCAAATTCTCATTTAAGCGTTCTGTTTTATGCAATTTTATTTAAGCCTGTACATGTTCATGGGTGGTCAGCCCGGTCTGATAAAGCTAGTAGTCGCGTCCTCTACGCTAGTCGGAGGCATGGGGACGTGACAGACTATCAACTAACCTTCCGCAATGTCAGAAGGCAGATGGACTAAACCACCCTGTAATCACCTGAGAAAGACATATCAGAAATCAGAAAAAAAATAACCTCTTTGGTATCGGCGGGACTATCATGAAGCCCCGGATCAATTCAACACTAACCTTCCGCAATGTCGGTTGGCGGAAAAAATAAAAAATACGGTTCATTCCAAAAAACAATACCGACAGCGAGATAGCCCCCTTAATTGATCATCGGAAAAGGATAGTTGAAGGAACATCCACTGCATTGGATAAGATTGATACTAAAACACGGGAACCTCGGCAAACCATCTCCTGAGAGGATAGAAAAACTCACTCTCGATAAAGTGGCTTAGACCTCGGAAGGTCTCCGATAATCACATCGGAAAGATAGTGGACTGTTTACTAGTCAACTAAGCATCCGATATCGGCAGGCTAGTTGACTAAGCATCCAATATAGATATGCAAAAAGACTAAGTTTTTTCAGAAAACTACTGAGTCCTAGGTAAACCTCAGTAGAAATAAAACATCCCTAGGATGTTTTGAAACTAAACAAAAAGGGGGGACCCTAAAAATAATTTTTTTTTTTTGGGAATTGTTGCAGCTGCAACAATTGGCGACTCCCTGGCGGACACAGATCTCTGAACAACTTATCCTTTGATATAACAGACTATTTTGATAATACTTCAAGATATCTGGATTCCTAAATGCAAGATTTATGCATTTTAATCATTGATAGTATTCCAAGTTTAAGAAGGGGAACCGGGATTTCAAAGTCTAGATAACTCCTCTGAGGCCGAGAATATGAGTTTCATTTTACCAATGCCTTTGGGTGGCTTCCAACTTAGACACCTCAGGATCATAACATATGGTAAATAGATATATTTGTTTGTTCCTCATTTCCATGCCAAATTTCACTTTTTTATGCTTATGGACTTTAGTCCTTTTGAGTCCTCCTGATTGCTTTCTTTCTGAATTTTAATTCAGGCCCCTCTATCCATAGTGTCCTTTTGTGTGAGAGATATTTTAATTTTAACTCACGGATGGAGAATAACTTTGGTAATCTCATTCATATTGATGTGGTTCAGCATGTGTTTTGATACATATTGCTTTTAGGATATTTTGACTTGTGTCAGCCTTTGGCTTCCAATTTATGGCATGGGATCATTTTAATATAATACATTGTTTACCTTGCTTCCTTTCCATGGGTATTTTGCTGTTACCCCTCTAGGACAGCTTTTAATGTGAGGTGAATGGAGCCTCAAAATAGTGCTCTAGACTCTTCTATCCATAGTTATTTCACAGGGATTAAGTAGGACTTCAATGTGTTCATAACCATTTAGAAAATCTGCTAATCTTGAAGAAATTTTAAACAATTGTACGAGTCAAATAGTAGGCAGTCTCGTGATCAAATATTTCAGTTTATCTAGAACTCTGATGAACTCCATACAACCAAAAGTCGAGTTGATTTATTGAAACATAAACAAACAAAACTTTACAATCAAAACTTTAAGCAAGTAAAAAAAAACAAATAAAACTAAAGCAAACAAGCCAATCAAATCATTTATTTATGTACAAGAAATCAAAATCAAAACCATTAAGAAAAACAAGGATTGAGAACTAAACCATTTACTGGTAGGTTCTCCTCCCACCCCTGTAAGTCTCGTAGTTTGTAAGTTGAGGGGCCTATCTTTGCCACAATCTGAAAAGGGCCTACCCATAGCTGCTGAAACTTAGTGTTCTTTCCCTTCTCATCATGCAGGTGATCCCACTTAAGAACCAGATCACCTACTTTGAATTCTTTGTTCCCAGCTTTATGTTTGTCAAACCATCACTTCACCATTTCTTGTTGATGCTTAAACCTTTCACGAGTTTCGGATCTAGACTCTTCTGCCTTAAGTAGGTTATAAATTCGGATTTGTAGAATTTCATTATCAGTACCCCTAGAGTCTTGGGCTAGTCTGGAATATGGCAATGTTAGTTTTTCAACATTTAAGCTAGCATTATGTTAGGATCTTTTCACTGAGAAAATAACAAGCACAACAATAAAACATAAGCACATCACAAGAGACAAGAGACACAAAGAGTTTTGATCGGGGAAACCATAAATGGAGAAAACCCCGCAACTTCCTCAAAGATAGAATCACCACAAGATGTAAGACCCCAAAACAGTAAGATGCACTCTCGACAGCAGTAGTCTTCTAGTCCCAGTATATTTCTTTCTTCACTAGTGCACCACACTTGAGAGAGTAAGTGATGTGATGTACAAGTAATAAATAGAGAGACTCTCACTCTCTATTTATATTCTTCCATTCACTTGAAGTGCACTTAATCATGTCGGCCTAACCAACAATTACTTACTCGAGCCTACACCTTAATTAGTGTATAATAACTCAAGTGCCCCAAAACTGTGGGGACTTCCACAATGACTTGACAAGACTTGTTTACATTATTAATCCTCCCGATCGGAACATCGGGGCATGAAAACATGACTCAAATACATAATAGAAACATCCCGGAATAAACATCGGGTTACAATACATATAGAATAATACATTTCGAAGTTACATATACATCAACACTCCCTCTTAACTAGGAAGGTATTCTTTCGACATGATTTTCAGCACTAGTCTTCTTCTCTGTATCAACTGGATCATCTTTGTCTTCAAGTCATCTGGATCTGGATCATCTCTTGATCTGGATCGTTATTGAACTGGATCTGGATCATCACTCGATCTGGATCATCATAGAACATCATCACTGGATCTGGATCATCACTTGATCTGGATCATCATCACTAGACTGGATCTGGATCATCACTCGATCTGGATCTGGATTTGGATCATCACTGCTGGATCTAGATCATCAATTGATCTGGATCTCTTGGAGTCATCATAACTGGATCTAGATCATAGCTTGATCTGGATCATCTCTGGTCATCATCATGTGTGTACTATCTTGTCATAGGAAGTTCTATAGAGCCAGCCCTTTTTCATGTTGGTTGTAGGCCTAGCCACCAGGTAGGTCTTCGCCCAACACTTACATCTGACCTGCTCGTCAGAATGGCATGCCCAACACTCACATCTAATCATGTAGTAAACTACAATCACATCAGAAAGGCCCAACACTCACATTCACCAGCATGATAGGACATCACATCACTAACATCTGTGAAATGGCTCTGCACCTATATCTGACCTACTCATCAGAATGGCACATCCATCCAGGCGGGAACACATCCTACCACAGTGATGAATGACTTTCACCCAGGCTAGAGCCCCTCCTACCATAGTGATGAAATATTTTCACACATTCACCCAGGCCAAAACACATCCTACCACAATGATGAACGACTCTCACCCAGGCCGGAGCCCCTCCTACCACAATGATGAGAGATTTGTGCACTCATATCTGACCTGGTAGGAACTGAATCCTACACCCTCATCAGAATGGCCCCTAGTCCCTAATTGAGCTACCTGGTAATGGACTAGGCGCCTCCACTCTCCCTGAGAGTGGTAGTTTCCCTTACATTTGTCCTACTCGACATAATGGCCAGCACTCACATCTGCCATGGAAGGAAATTAATCCTTTAGCCATGAACATAATGGCTCAGCCCTTACATCTAACCTGCTCTTCAGAATGGCTCTCTCAGTCCCTGACTGAGTGTTCCTGGTAACTGACTAGGTGCCTCCATTCCCAGAATGGTAGTCAGCACTCATATCTGACATGGAAGGAACCAAATCCTCTCACCATGACAGAATGGCTCAGCCCTTACATCTGACCTACTCGTTAGAATGGCTTTGGGTCTCTAGCACTCATATATGACATGGAAGGAACTGAATCCTCTCACCATGACAGAATGTCTTAGCCCTTACATCTGACCATGGAAGGAACCAATCCTCTCATCATGTCAGAATGGCTATGGGTCTCGTCACTTTCTCTTGGAGGGAACCTCGATCTGGAGAACACCAAGTCTCTCTCTGAAGTACTCAAACTTCAGCCTAGCCAATGGCTTCGTCAATACATCAGCTATCTGTTCCTCCATCGCAACATACTGGAGCTTCACTGCTCCTCTCTACACCATATCTCTGATATAGTGATACTTGATCTCGATATGCTTCGACTTGTCATGGAACACTGGATTCTCTGACAACTTCACGCAACTCTGGTTGTCACAATGTATACAAGTAGCATCAAACTGGAGATCCAATATATCAGACAGTAGCTTCCGCAGCCATACTGCCTCACAACTAGCTGAACAAGCTGCGACATACTCTGCTTCAGCTGTACTCAGTGCCACACAGGATTGCTTCCTGTTAAACCAAGAGATCACACCTGATCCCATACTGAAGCAACATCCTGAAGTACTCTTCCTGTCGATGGCATTGCCTGCCCAATATGAATCAACATAACCCTCCAGGTTAATCTTTTGATTCACATCGTACTTGAGCCCATAATCAACTGTACCCTTTAGGTACCTCAGAATATGCTTTGCAGCCATCAAGTGAACACTTCTCGGATCTGTGAGGTACTGGCTCAAGGTGTTCACAGCAAAGCAAATATTTGGTCTCGTGTTCGTTAGGTACATCAATGACCTAATCATCTGATGATACATCGTAGCATCAATCGTCTCCGATGAAGCATCACTCAATAGCTTCATGTTCGATGCCATAGGTGTGGTCATGCAGTCCATCATCCTGAACCTCTTCAGGATCTCTACTGCATACTTCCCTTGTCCAAGGAAGATTCCATCTGCACTCTGCCACACCTCCATACCTAGAAAATAGTGCATCGACACATAACAGGAGCATCACTGGTCTTCTGCCTTCAACCTTGAAGCAAAGGTTGGAATCCACTTTACTCTTAGTAAATCCTAGAGTCATCAGTGATATGCCCATCCTATCATACCATGTCGAACCTCAAGATATTCTGTAGTCACTCCCTCTGAAGCGAAGCATCATACTCCCTCTATCTTCTGTGCTCTATGCACTGAAAAACATTCTATACCGGAGTGACAAGTAGTTTCCTATGCTACTAATATTCTATGTATCCATCTAGTGTATAGAATTACATCTTCAACCTTATAGCAAAGGTTAAGATCTTCATCAGGCTTATCATGTATGTGTTTAAACTCTTACTGGCTGCAAATGTATCTTTGTAGTCTAGGCCTTCTTTTCATGAGAAGCCTCATGCTATGAATGTTGCTTTGTATCCACGATGTTTCCATCTACTGCATGATGGAACTATGAACTTCTCTTTAGGTCTCGATACTGTGCCTTGACATCATTCTTCTTAAACTGGTCTTCCCTTTCTTCTTGGTGGCTGGAAGGTTCTGCATCAATGATGTCACTGCACTTGTCATATTATTCTTCATTTTGAAATGTTGTCACTTGCTCTTCAGAACAAGTCTTCATTCTTCTTTGCTTGTAGGCGATTATGTATGCGGTCTTTCCTACAAGTCAAATGCATTTGTATGGTTAGAACATTTCATAAGGAATATTTATACTGGCAAACACTTATGCATAAATATATGATCATGCAACTACTTTAGCCAATACAACATTCATATATATCTCACTGAAACTTTCTAGATGCCTTCCATCTCTACCAGGACAACATTGAGATTGTGCACTAATCCAATATGTCAGCAAAGAGGTTTCATTCTAGATAAGTAGCAATGGAGAGTTGTATAGCACCATGAGCTACTTACCCATCACATGCATATTAGTAGTATACTGCCATTAATGCAAACATCCTATCATGCATGATACATCAACTGAATATAAAAAAATTCATAACAAAACAATATCATGAAATGACAATTGAATACTTATCTTTATTTGTTTCGTGGGTAGACTGCTTCTTAAGCCTTCAGCTTCATCGTCTTCTTCATTCATGGTAGCATCGTTTCATATCCAAATGATAAGGAGGATAAGAATTTCTTCAAGAGTTGAGTTCTTTATATTCCTCATTGCTTGAGGGATCTTCTTTGGATGGTGAGAGCTTGATCTTCAATTGCTCCCATCTTCTCTTCTCTTCTTATGAGTCGACTGAAAGTGATCACTTCCTTCTGGAACACATTCCTTGAATGAATGAATTTCACAATCCTGGGAGGCCATTCAAGGTGGCCATCACTACTTCTGCATTCTTCACTTCTGCTTCAAGTTGTTCTTGATTTGAGAGACTCTTATGACTGCATGGTCTCTGCATTCTGGATCTTCACATTCTTCAACTGGTTTCTTAGGGTCATATTCTGATTTTTGTTCTTTCCTTCAAATAGCTTGAAATTCTGGAAGAACTTCAACAGCTTTGCTTGCAATAGGTAGTGCTCTGTAATGCACATGTGCAGGCCTTCTATGCCAAAGCTCATTTGGCTCTACTGTTTCATGGATCAAGGCTTGTTCTGGATGGCCCTTCAATTTGTACAAGCCTCCTTCTTGTTCTCCAATCATCGACAGTCTTTCCTTTTTGGCCACATGATGACTTGACCATCTATGAATGCAACCTGCATTCCTTTTGCATTAATGCTGAAATGGAGAGAAGGTTCTTCTTGAGTCCTAGAACAAACAATACTTCTTTCATTGTTAGAGACTTACCAGAGTCTAGCTTGTATGAAGATTCCCCACTACCTTTTATTGGATATTGGTAGTCATCTCCGAGTTTCACCTTGTGAGGTGATTCATGTTCTGACAGTCTTACAAAGGATTCCTTGAATCCCATCATATGTTTGGAAGCCTCACTGTCTATAAGCCAATCATCACTTGCATGAGTAATGTTACCTGTGAGAGATGATATCAGAACATATTCATCCTCACTTGAAGAATCTTCACTTTCATATCTGGCTCTCTTTTTGGATGGTTCATCATCCTCTGCAGCATGAGCATGATGTCTTCTTTGGCCTTGACCAAGTTCTTCTTGTGAACGGCTTCTAACCTCGTCTCCCTCTGAAACTGGAACCTCTATACTCATGTAGGTGTCCAATCCATTTTCTTCAGAGAGATCAAATACTTCCAGGCTTGGAAGTTGTCAACTTCCCCAAGCTTGTCACCAAGCCGATGTGATATATCATATTGAAATGAGAACCTCAAATGGAAATAGCAAAGGATTAGATCTTACCGATTTGAGGTGTCCATCCTTGTCCCGGAGTTCGCTGATCTAGGGTTTGTCACATAAACCCTAATTTTCAAAACTTGGAATCTTTCAGATCTGATTGGACAAACATATAGGTCTCTTCAAATGGATCTATCCAATGTACTCCTTTTCTAAAAACAGTGGAGGGAAGCTCCCCGAACAGGAAGCCCTAATTTTCCAATTTCTTCTGCAAACATTCCTGTTACTGTTTCTATGATATCTCTGACATTTCGGCTCCTCTATGTCTAAAATTTCATACTAAGGTAACCTCACATGTTCCTGATCCAACACCATAGGTTTCATCAGAATTGGTTTCACCATTTTTTATTTATGATCCTTTTCCCAAGGTGACCTTTTACAGGACTGTTCAGAACAACGAAGTTGTATGGAATGCCACGTGTCATAGGTTCATCTTCTAAGTCTGATATTCAGATAAACAGAATTAAAATCCTTTCCCTTTCTGTAAGATCTTCAGGAATTGCATTTGGACCTCTGTAGCCCAAGATATTTCAGATCTCCCTAGATGTCATGTTTAGGGATGAATTCTAGAAGATGCTGGAACCCTAACTTGGAGAGATCATATCTCCTGGAATACAGAGAATATGAGTCTTATTTTTGGATACAGGCTTCATCATGATTTTATCTTCGGACCCTGTAATTTTGAGTTCTTGACACTTCGCCAATCATGGAATACAGCGACTGTACCAAAACTTAGCAGTTTTAGTATTTAGGGTTTCTCTAGCTCGGGGTCAAACTAGGGTTTGACTTTCCTAGAGATTTACCCAACCAAATTTCTTGATCCAGGTCTCTAAACTTCGGTTTTGATGAGGAGAAAAATCCTATGCTAGTCTCACTCAAAAATTCCTCTTCTGTAGAAAGCCCTAATTTCCGCATCGAAGACTGAAAATGCTCGGAATCAAATTCCGCTTCGACAGAAAGATGCGCCCTAAGGAGGAGAGTTGTTCCACCTTAATTTTGCTGAAAATATGTGGAGAAAATTCCACAAACTAGGAAGCCCTAGTTTTTGTAGCTGCACAGTGTCTTCTTCTCAGGTTAGTTCAGATACCATGTTAGTTTTTCAACATTTAAGCTAGCATTATGTTAGGATCTTTTCACTGAGAGAATAACAAGCACAGCAATAAAACATAAGCACATCACAAGAGACAAGAGACACAAAGAGTTTTGATCGGGGAAACCATAAATGGATAAAACACCACAACTTCCTCAAAGATAGAATCACCACAAGATGTAATACCCCAAAATAGTAAGATGCACTCCCGACAGCAGTAGTCTTCTAGTCCCAGTATATTTCCTTCTTCACTAGTGCACCACACTTGAGAGAGTAAGTGATGTGATGTAAGAGTAATAAATAGAGAGACTCTCACTCTCTATTTATATTCTTCCGTTCACTTGAAGTGCACTTAATCATGTCGGACTAACCAACAATTACTTACTCGAGCCTACACCTTAATTAGTGTATAATAACTCAAGTGCCCCAAAACTGTGGGGACTTCCACAATGACTTGACAAGACTTGTTTACATTATTAATCCTCCTGATCGAAACATCGGGGCATGACAACATGACTCAAATACATAATAGAAACATCCCGGAATAAACATCGGGTTACAATACATATAGAAGAATACATTCCGAAGTTACATATACATCAACATGCAATAGAATATTTGGAGGGAGGACAACTTCTTTCCCATAAACAAGAGTATAAGGTGACACACCTATGGAATTCTTGGGTGTGACTCTATCACCAGAGTGCATTAGGTAAGGCTAGATTCCAGCTCCTTTGATTTTCTATCATTGTTTTCTTTAAAATTCTAATCAGATTTTTATTTGTGGATTCTGATAAACCATTTCCTTGTGGGTAATATTTTGCAGAATAGTGTAGCTTAATTCCTCTTTCATTAGAAAATGCAGTTAATTTAATAGATGAAAAATAAGAAGCATTATAAAAAACCAGGGAAATTGGAACCCCAAACCTGGTCATAATGTGGTTCTGCAATAAATCCATAACTGGATCTTTGTTTACTTTTTGTAACAGAATAGCCTCGACCCATTTGGTGAAATAATCAGTTGTCTTCAGAATGTACTTATGTTGCAACGAGGAGTTCAGATTGATTTATCCAATAACATCGATTCCCCATTGTTCAAATGGTTCTATGATAATTACTGGTTTCAATGGTCCTGCTACTTTGGCTTGTCTCCCAATGCATCTTTGACAAGTATCACATTTTCTAACATGAGCATGAGAATATTTAAACAAGGTCGACCAGTAATATCCATCTCTGAGGATCTTATGTGCTGTTGTGTCCCCCTGAAAAGTGACCTCCAACAGGTCCATCATGTAATTCTGCTATAACCTTCTTTGCATCTTCATGTTCCAAGCATGTGAGAAAGACTCCATTGCAGTTATTTCTAAACAACACTCCATCAATAATCTGATATAGAGATGATTTTAGACATAAGGCTCTTCTTTGCTTGAGACTCCAATGTTCTGGAAAATATCCATCTTGAAGATAATGGAATAGATCCCTATACCAGGAGTTTGGAGTTGTGAATAGAGGACATACATCCACCATATGTAATTCAGCTTCATTATCCTGGTTGTGATCTTCATTGTTTTGACTCTCAACCATTAGTTTACAAAGTCCTTGTCCTTTAACTATGGCTGCTGGTTTGAACTCAAGATCGTATTCTTGTAAAGAAGTCACCCATTTTCCTCTCCTTTCTCCCAATTCCTTTTGTACAAAAATAGATCGTATTGTTGGGTGTGGGACTATTACTTTGGTGCAATTCTTAAGTATATATGGCATGAATTGCTTTACCACCTTAAAAAATGCATAAGCTTGTTTGTCAACCGTCAGATAGTTTAATTCATCCTCTTGCAGACCAGTGCTCATAAATGATATGGGGTACTCATCTCCCCCATATTCCTTCTGTGTAAGCATCGCTGCTAATGAATCATCAGAAGCGAAAGTGTACAATATAATTTTTTTTTCAAAATTTGGACTTTTGAGTGATGGTGCATGAGAAATAGATGTTTTGATCTTGTTGAATGTATTCTTTTCTGAATCAGTCCATTTGAACTGTGCACTCTGCTTAACCATTTGCTGCAAAGGTTTGACGATTTGTGTAAAGTCTGGCACAAACCTTTGCACAAAATTGATTGTCCCCATAAAAGATTGGATACCTTTTTTCTTAGGGGGTAAAGGGATCTTCTCTATGGCTCTAATCCTCTCCGGGTCTATGGAGATCCCTTTTTTAGAAATGACATGACCCAATAGCTTTCCTTTTGTGACTGCGAACACACATTTCTTAGGATTTAAAGAAATGCCATATTTCCTGCAACGCTAAAAAATCTGTTTCAAATGCAAAGCGTGTTCTTCTCTTTTCTTTGAAAATATCATAACATCATCTAAATAAAGCACAAAACTACGACCAGTCATACTGTGGAAAGCTATATCCATAGCCGTTTGGAAATTTTCTCCTGCATTAATAAGTCCAAAAGGCATTCTCCTATACATAAAAGTCCCCCACTTAGTTCTAAAAGTAGTCTTAAGCCTGTCATCTTCCACTACTAATACTTGATTATGACGAGAGAATCCATCTAATAATGATTTTTTTTTTAGATCCTGAGACCATTTGTAGTATTTGTTCCATTGGTGGGATGGGATAATTATCTTTATCTGAAGCACGGTTCAGATTCCTTAAATCAATGCAAAGTCTGATCTCTCCAGACTTTTTTCGTACTGGTACCAAGTTAGAAACCCATGTCGAATGTCTGACTTTAAATATGATTTTAGCATCAAGCAGTTTTTTCACTTCACTTTGAATTAAAGGTTCCAGTTTGGGATGCATCTTTCTCAAAGGTTTTTGGTAAGGCTTGATTCCAACTTTGATTGAGATAACATGTTGTATGATTTTTGTGTCATAGGTTTTGAGATCTTCATAGGTCCAAGCAAACACATCTTTTTATTGCTTGAATAAACTGACGAACTTGCTTTTCTCTCCAGGTGAACAACATTTTCCCAAATTTACATATTTGGGTTCAACTTCTGTCCCTAGATTTATTAGTTCAAACTGTAAGGACAAACCATGAGTCTTGACATTTGCTGGTTTTCTGAACTTATTATCTAGATCGAACATTTGCTCCAGAGTTCTGACTCCTTTAAGAATGAAATTACTATTCTATAAATTTGCTTGATGTTCTTCATCGTCTATTATGGCGCCTTTGAAAGTATCATCATTCATTAAACATTCCAATATTTGCTGATCATCATAAAAAACCCTTAGATTTGTGATGTTATTTGGAACAGGGGGGCAGGAAAGCAATTCAATAGAGCATATATTATTCAAAGATACTAATCTTGCAGCTGAGGTAGCTAAGAAATCAGCTGCAGCATTTTTTAATCTAGGAATTGATACAATATTGAATGCATGAAAAATTATAAGTAAATCCCAAACCTCATTTTGGTATGCCTTCAAATGTGGTGAAATGCAATGTATTTTATTTTGAACTTGTTATACAATGATTTATGAATCCCCGTACACTTTTAAGTTTTTAACTTTTAATTCTATTGCTTTCTTTAGTCCCTGGACTAATGCTTCATATTCAGCTGTGTTAATTGTACATTCAAATTCTAATCTACATGAAAGAAAATGTTTATTTTTTTTGGGATCAATCAGGACACAGCCAGGTCCTGATCCTTCCAATGTTTTAGAACCATCAAAGTAAAGAATCCAAAAACTTTCTACTTCTATTGAATTTGAATTGCGAACTACATCTGAAACTAAATATACTATGTTACAATCAATCTCATCAACCCATGAAAATTGAAGGAGATTGGGATGGATATCAGGTATACTGCTGGCTTCTTCAGCTTGGTAATTTCCCGATTCCAGTTCAATGAAATAATTTCCCAATACAAAGTTTACTGGTTCATTTTTTCCTTCTAACTAGGTCATATTATACTTCATTTGAGGTTCTCTCAATACCTTTATATGATTTTGGCATCCTTTAAAAGGAAACCACAAATGTGACCAATCTTATGCAAAATGTCCTTTTAACCTCGCTGACCAGCCCCAGCTGAAAACCAAACCATAATCATCTGGGATATTAGCTACGACAATGTCTATGTACTAACATACCCTCTCATCTGCGGATAAACGGATCAGAACATCTTCCATTTCTCCTATTACTTTCACTGTTGTTTTGTCTAATTGAATAACTTGGACAGTAGTGTGTTTAGGTTGACCATTGATTTGCTTGCAAACTAAAAGTGGCATGACATTGACTGATGCTCCCGAGTCCACTAAATAGTTATGCACATTATAGTTGAAAATCTCAAAATTTAGAAGAAATGCTAGAGTTTTATACTTAGATTCCCCCCCTAATCTTGCCTCACCAACCTCTTCCTCAAGTTGGTTGTCAATGGGAGGCTCCTTCTCGAGTGTCTCAAGTGCTTTTAAAAGATTCTCCTTTTGCTGAGGTAGATTGCACATTTCAAACAATGAGATATTTTCTTTATCCTTTTTAATGTCTTCCACAACATCATATCCCATCTCATGTTCAGATTCTTCTTGACACTTTCTATTTTATTTTCAGTAGGCTTTACAGGTGTATTGACTTTCTTAAGGTCCTGACTTGAAATGACAAACTCAGGTATGTTAACAGTTGAAGTATTATTCTTTAGCTTCTTCATATTCTCTTGAAGTTTCTTAATTTTGGAAGTATTGAGTTATCTTCTTTTAATGGATTTTGACTTCTTGTTGTTACATTTGTCTCTGGTGTTTCTTCTTTGTTAGGGAGGTCTTCATTTTCCATGTTAAACATAGACACACAGTCCCATAAAACCAAGGTATCTTCCTCTTGTGTTTCTGTAGATTCATGATCTTTTTATTTCTCCTCACCAGTTTTTGTCAACTTGGAATCCAATAATTGGTTCATTAGTAATGTCATAGAATTAATCCAATGTGGAAAATTCTTCTCAGAATGAGGCTGCTAATGAAATGTACAAAAATTGTCCATTCCTACATCGGTAAAATTCATTGCTGAAGGACTGTGTGGAGGAGGCTTAGGTTGACTGTTGTCTTCTCTTTTTTAAAATAAGGCTTGTATTGTTTATGAGCCTCTTTTTCCTTTTCTAAATCAATCACTTTGTTTGATAATTTCTGCATCATCTTCACCATCCCTTCCAATTCCTGTGATTTCTCATCCTTTGGTTTAGTTAGCAATAAAGGTTTTTTGTTTCCAAAAGTTTTTTCTTCTGACTGCACAGGGTAGTGTTCTATACTCTCCATTTCTGCTTCTACCTTCTCAGCTTCTTCATAGGTTTCTACCAAAGTGGGTCTAATCGATCTCTTGGAAAACATGGCTAGATCAGGCCCGAGAGTTGAGGTATAGTACTCAATTAGGGCATGCTCAGATGGTTTGTTAGCTAGACTGAAGTTGTTTAGGTAAGCAACAAACCTTTGAGTGAAGTTATGTACTTTTTCTTTCTTTTCCTTTTTCAAAGCAATTAACCCTTTCATTAAAGCTGCATGAGTTTTTTGGATTCCGTATTTGCTTCTAAACAATCTCTCAAAAATATTCCAATTTGTGATTGAATTTACGAGTAAGGTAAAGTACCAGGAAGCTGCTTTTCCTTTCAGGGTATGAGGAAACAATCTGCAGATTGCATCTTCGTGTTCTACTACTCGTAGTCCCTTTAAATCCAAATAAAAACTTTGCAAATGATCATCCACGAGAGTTCCTTCATTTGGGTCAAATTTGGGTAACATTTTGTCAAAACTCAAAGGCATATCATGAAATGGAGGTGTCAGATTTAAAGGATATCTAGCCCTCCAAGCAGGCTGTGGAGGTGGCTGATTTACATTTGGATTGGTCATGATTCTGAGCGGAGATTGAGGCGGATACTAAAAAGGAGAACAGTAAGGGGAATCTGGGCCCAACTGATCTAAAGGTTGGATAACTTCTTGCAAGGTAGTTTCTACCAATTCTTCAAGATCTTCTACCAACACTGAATCTTCTAATTGAGGATGGTCCTTCTTCTGATACTCTCTTCTAGGTAAAACAAGAATTATAGGCAACCCTCCAATATTTTTTGCATATGCTCAAGTGATTATTCTTACATCATCAACCACTTCGTTATCAATAGGATAGAGATACCCCTTTCCTTTTTCTTCAAGAGTATGCTTTTGGGGAAAACTAGTTTCAAAACTCTCACCAGTGGAGTAATCTTGAGAAAATAAATTTCCTCGGCCAGCCATGCACTGGTGGCTCTCCTTCTAGCACCAAAAACTGTTGATGCCTGGAAAATACAAATTAACAACAGTAGGCATTCTCCACAATAAACATTCCCAACTAGCTCGTTATTGTTTGACATGGGGAATCCATCCGGTTTACGATTCGGCTACTGTAGGTCAAGTAACAGTTAAAATGATTTACCGGTTGCGCCCCGATCCACCGTTTTAGGTGTATTTTTAATTTGATATTTATCTATGCAAGTGCCTAGCTAAATGCAATCGATAGAGAAATGAGGAGCGTCACAATGTGATAGGCAGGTTCTTACCTCTCATCTTACCTCTCTCGCTTCTAAATCATAAACAAAGAAAACCATCTAAGACTAATTAACCTATCCCTAGGGAGAAATATTGTAATTAAGGGTGAGCAATGTATTGTATAACATGCATTTTAGAACATTACATATAGATGTTAATATTTCTGAATGCATGTATATCAATAGAAAGATAAAGAAAGAGATAGCTCATTGTTGATGAAAACATTCATTACTCAAATAAAATTGTGGAAATTTCATGGAAATACACAGGAATACATTCATAACATGAAAGAATTCAAAGTTAGAATGATCTCATAGTTCATGGAAACTAGCTGCAATAGAAATAGTTCACATCCAACCAGTCCATATCAAGCATTTGAAATCCATAGTGCTTTTTTCAGCTGAATAACATAACTCTTTATTATAAGATGAATTAGTTCTCCTTACAATAATCTTGCACATAGATAGTCTGAAAGAAAAATCCCCCTCTGTTCATAAAGTTTGTCTATACTTATACAAAAAGCAAAAGACCCTTGGGCTGCCCCTCATTGCCTTTTGGGCTTCCCCACCTTTTCCTCTACAATTTTTTTGTCTTTTAGCTTATGAACAAAAGAAAAATAAAAACAATATATTAGATTATTTATCAAATTTTAGACCACTAAGAAGGAAAGAGTTCTCGCTTATGAACTTCCTCCATACATTTGCATCTGCTGCTATACTCTCAAAACTAGAAGGTTTGAGGAATCTAATGGCAATTTCGTGCTTAGCAGCTTGAGTTTTTACACCTTCTATCCTGGCAGGAATTAAGCGCATCTGGTCTTCCAATAAGTGAATACTCATAGCTGCATGTGCTATGTTAGTATTTAGTATTTTTTCATCCAACTCCTTAACTTGCTGGATGGCCTGTTCATCCTCGTTGCATATTTCCTGTAATTGTTTAAAAAATATTTCATGGTCTGGTAGTGCTTCCAATCTCTTTGTAGCAGACGTCTGACACCGATTATAGGTTAGGAGCACTCTCCTACAAAATTCAGCACAAGCATTATTTGTTTTCTTCACTGTCTTGTTTAATTCTTCTGTTGCGTTATATGAAGTTGTATTTACAATTTCCTCTAATATTATGTCTATCTATTGGAATTTAAATCTTTCTTTAGCCATCTGTAGTTGCATTTGATGAGTCTTCTTTCTGAGCATAAGAGCAATGCTTCTTTAAAGGTCTAATATCATCTTTCTACTCCATAGTGCTCTTTAGTGAAACTACAAGTGATTTCTTCTGATCTTCTAAGGTTGCTATCTGAGTTTCATATAGCTTCGCCTTCTCTTTTGCAGTGGTCTTCTGTGCTTCCAGCTTAGTCACTTTACTTTCCAATCTGCTCTTTTATTTATTCAATTCTTCAACCGATAACTAAAGATGATCTTTCTCATCCTCCAAATTCTGATATTTCTGTTGTAGTCTCTCAAACTATGTAGAGTTATCCTGGGAATTCCTCTCTATATTTCCTACAGATAGTTCCAAAGCTTCTTTCTCTGCCTGTAAACTTTGACATTTGTATTTTGACACCTCAAATTCACCCCTTTCCTTCTTCAAAGTCTCCTTCAGTTGTGTGACCCTTTTCTGAGACTGCTCTAAATCTATCATGATCCTATCCACATTGTCTTTAGTGACTAGGGTTAGAGATACCCCATCCCTTGCTGGCAATCGTGGATCTTTATGCATACCATGAACCACTTTTTTTTCAGTCACCATCACTCCTAGTTTACCCCCAGTGTTCACCTTCTTTTCAGTTCGTTTGACACTTCTCTTTTTCTCCTTGTCGTAAAAGATAGTGTTAAAATATGGTACCTCCTCCCCTTTAGTAGGCATGAAAGGAATTAAATCAACTCCAAAAGATGACACCGAACCTTCTCCTATCACACTACCAGAAGGAACAACAGGCTCTAATGGATCAATATCAGACTGCACCTGTCCCTAATCAATCGGGTCTTGTTCCTCTTGTGCCCCGTCTCTCAATCCTTCACCGGCTTGTTTTGCTAGCTGTTTTTCTTTTTGGACATCTTTTAGTATGAAACCTTCACTCTCTGCCTCTTTTTTTTGTATCTCGTCTTCTTATTTTCTTTTCTTTTCTTCTTCAAGCTTCTTTGCTGCTTCTCCAGTTGCTCGTTTCTTTTCTTTTTCTCTGCAGCTTTTCCTTTACCACCCACAGTTGCTATCTTTTGCTTGAATCTTTTTTCTTAGGGCTGTCATGTTCTTAGCAATGTGGAAAATATCCTCATATTTGTCCCAAAAGTCTGTGTACTCAAAATGTACTCCAACTTCTTTGCAATAATCAGCTACTTTGTTCTCAGAATCATTCCTATCATAATTCATTTCTCCGAAGTGAAAGTATTCCAATTCTTTGACAAACTCTACTGCATCCTTCACCCTTGAAAATCTGTAACTTCCAACAAAAAAGGGCACTGCAGGATATACTACCTTTTTTTGTTCAAAAAGGAAATTACCTACTCCATCAATATATAACTGTCTAACAACTTCTTTATGGATTACATAATCAGTAGCATATCTCGGGAGCAGAGAAGGGGCCCTTGAACCACCATACATGCTTACATATAAACCATCCTCTGTTAGATAATAACTTTTGTATTCTTACATGACCTTGAAAGCTTCTTGTGACATGCAATTGCATTCTACCAAGAAAATCAAAGTGTATAAAGGCATGATGAAATTCTCACAGATCTCCTTATAATAGCTGTAATATTTGTGAGCCCAAAACAATTTATAAGCTACATACATTGGAGCTCGGTCCTTTTTCCAATGGCACTTTAATGCAGGGAAAGGCTGAGTGCACATAATGCAATCAATCAAAATAAAACTCATGTATAATTCTGACTTCTTTTGGGACACTCCTCCCAAAGCTGTGCTTATATAGGCTGACAAGCTATTTGACACTATGTTTTCCTAGTTAAAAATGGTCCCTTGTGTAGCAACAAAATAGATAACTGGTATCCAACCCATTTTAAAACTTTTCCCATTATCTCTTCCAAAAATTATGTTCAGCATTAAAGCAATGAATCTATATGGGTCACAAAGGGTTGATGTCTCATACTCTCTAGAAGGTCTGGTCCTGAATTTTTTTCCTGGGATCATCATTTTCTTCACTGTCTCTACCATGTCCAGACTCAGATCCTTCAGCCAACTTTTAGTTGAATAAGTCTGTGGTGTTGGTAAATTATATGCCATGGATACATAAGCAGGGCTGTATGCAGCATAGCCTTGCTTCTCAGTATTTGATAGGATCATCCTTGTTACATCTTCCTTGGGCAGAATCCAACCTATCACTTCCGAACATGGAAAAAGCTCAGGCTTGGTAGCCACTTTCATAAGGGCTGATCTTTCAATGTTAGCATATATGGACATATCTTCAAAACCAATATCAGGTACACTTTGGCTTAAAATGATCCTATATACTTCTCCCCACTTGTATTCTAGCTCAACCCCAGTAGTAGCTTTAGTATCTTCATAAATGACTTACACTTCAGGTTCTTCTTCAGCTGCTTGGGCTTTCTTCTTCTGTTTTCTTGGCATATTTTTGTGTTGAAAATTGACCTATAACAAAATGCAACATGGTTTCAATCTAATTTATCCCTAGCAAGTTATGTAATGAGAAATAATACAACATACAAATATTACCATTTCTTTGATAAGCATACTAGAAATTATTATCAATACCCACAGTTCATCTAAATGAGAGACTTTAAACAAAGAAAACCTACCCAAAACTCTGCCAGCTCAAAACCCTAATCCCTTCCAGCTTTCTAAAACCTATATGGGCATCTCGACTGGGGCAAAAAATCACACTGCCATCTGTTTCAACAAAAATCCCCCAAACCCTTATCAATTCCGTTGTCCTCCCGCGTCCCATGGAAATATACTGTTAATGATGACATGACTGTCTAACCCCAAGCTAAAAATGGAGCAATCAAGAATAGGGTGGTGCAGACATCGAAACGATTGTCTGCACCGTGCCCTAAAACTCTGCAAAACTGTCACAGGCATACTCATGGTTGCATAGCGGCGGACAGACTAAAACTAACCAGCCAAAATAAAACGTTCATGGAAAAATAGGCTGAACCCTCAATAAAAGAAAAAAAATACCGCAAGAAAAAAACTATGAAATGAAACAAACTTTACCCTACCCCAGAAACCTACCCTATCCACCCTGGCGATTTAAACATCAACAAAAAAACCAAGCAAAACAATTTCATGAATGGATCCTACTTGGCAACAACGATGTGGGCCACCTGGACAGGAGATAACTTCCACGGGCGCAGAGGAGGAAAAATGGAAGCTTGACAGCTGTGCAATCAATAGGATGGTTCTACGATGAAATTGACAACTAACAGGCCCCTAAACGACCTTATATAAACTTGACCGAAAATGGAAGACTAACGCAGCGGGAAAAACTTTTAACCACCGTCAGGAGACTGACTTTGAAGGAGAACTGTAGTGTCGTCTGCAACTCGCTCAAATCACCCGATATATCAGAAGGGAAATTCACACCGAAATCCAAAAGCACTAGCTTCTTCGGTATCGGTGGGAACATCATGAAGCCCCGGATCAATTCAACACTAACCTTCCACAACGTCAGCTGGCGGATAGACTAAAAAATTCGGTTCGTTCCAAGAAACAATACTGACAGTGAGATAGCCCCCTTAATCGAGCATTGGAAAAGGATAGTTGAAGGAAAATATGCTCCATCGGATAAGCTTGATACTAAAACGCTGAAACCTCAGCAAACCATCTCCGAGAAGATAGACAAACTCACTCCTGATAAAGCGACTTAGACCTCGGAAGGCTTCCGATAATCACATCAGAAAGATAGTGGACTGTACCTCCGCAACGTCGAAAGACTAGTCAACTAAGCATCTGATATCGACAGGCTAGTTGACTAAGCATCTGATATAGATATGCAAAAAGACTATTTTTTTTTGGAAAAATGCTGAGCCCTGGGTAAACCTTAGTAGAAATAAAACATCCCTAGGTTGTTTTGAAACTAAACAAAAAGGGGGGACCCTAAAAATAAATTTTTTTGGGGGAATTGTTGCAGCTGGAACACCTCCTTGCCTCACTCTAAACCCCCTCTCAATATCTATGTTAAATGGTCTGGATCTAGTTTATCTGATGATTGCTAATCCTCCTCCTACCCTCTACTCCTTTCACCATTCTTCATATTCATTCAATTGTGCCAACCATTAGGTGATACATGGACCACCTTCACATTCAAATAATATCCCGTTTCCATCTAACTTGGTCACTACCTCTAATACAACTTCAAAAATGATCTTCAACCCCATGAAAATTGAATATTGCATGGGCCCACTCCTCTCTTACGCACCTCATCTTATTACTTAACTACAATTAATGAATCATATAATGAGTCCACCTTCACTAGAGTTGTCCTTCGTGTGACCAAGGACACTTCTACATAAGGCTCCCTAAGTTAGTGAAATCAAAATGTCATATTATAGGTTTCTCCCACTTTCTTTTCTTCTTGCACTAAACTTTGAACCACTCATAGTCTCACACTTCCCAACTCATTGGTGCAATTTGTGTCTTATGGAGCAACACAACTAGAAGTTCCACTTTGTAAATTTCTCTAATGTACTCTTTGTCATCCCCTTTGCAAAAGCATTCGAATAAAAATACATGCAGTTTGACTTATACTGGACATACTTATCTACACTGTCAAATTTCTTAACTCATATCACACTAGTTTTGGTTCATATCCTATATCATAATATTAAAACCCCGACAATTAAGAAACTTTGTTCCAATACTATTCGCTAAGGATATGTAAGATTAGGTTCAAATCCAATGGAAAACTAATTGTGAATGAATAGGTAATCCAAATATTATCTAACATTAAAAGTAAAATTTTGATTGAATATCCTCTATTATAGTTTAAATCATATTAAGCCATAGTCAAAACAAAACTATGAATGCTATGAGGAAACTTAAATAAACTAAAGAAACCTTGGAAACTAATATGTTTTCATTGGGTGGAGTCAATACACATTTACTATTCCCATGTGAACAGTTAACTCCCTCTCCAAAAACTTGTTGTTCCTTTGTAAAAACTCATGTGTTCGATGTAGCGATGAATGCGCTTTAAGGCTTTTAATTACTAGAATTTTCACCCTTGAGTGAAAACTTTGTGTTTCAAGGCCAAGCAACTCCATAGTCCTTCTTATATATATATATACAAAATGTTTCTCCAATATACGAGTATTCATGGAATCAACCAATAAGACAAATACAATTTCAAAAAAAAATAGATTCATTAAGAAAACACAATTTTTCCTTCTATTCCATTTCACAATCCCTCTCAATAAACATGATTAATAAATACAATGACTTCCCTTACAAGAAATGACAAATATACAATGCAATTCAACATGCAATTTTATTTTGCAATGCCTATGATTTTACAATGTATGCACTCCCAATTTTCTTTGATTTTCCCTTCTCCATTTTCAAGGTATCCTAGTAAAATATAAAATATGAATAGACAAATTAATCGTTTGTATATTACACCAACTCCTAGCTCCAAGGGTTAGCTATTTTGGTAAATGTTCGTGTGAAAGTTCACAAGTATAAAATATCATTGAGTTCCTTGGGATTACCGACTGATATTTTGTCTGGTAGTTATTATTGTCTTCCATCTGAAAAATTGGAAAAGAAGCAAAAAATTGTAAAGAAAAATGTTTAAAAAACACTTGTGACAGATGAATTATTGATTTTTAACCTTTTTAAAGAGAATGTTTAAAAAACCTATTTCGCCGTATCCTTTATAAGTACCTTGAGATTCGTAATTAACTCATAAAAGGTGAATATATTACAAATGGGATTTGAAACCAAGTACAAAGAATAACATTTCTCATATTAACCATATAAACTAAACTCAATTAACAAAGCAAACTTTTTAACTTTTTTTCTTTTTTTGGGTGAAGATGGAAAACCTATCATAACTTAGTTGTTAAATTGATAGTGCGGACAACCATTACTTGCTACTATCTGCAAATGCAAGTTGACTATCAACATTATTCAAGGAAAACCACAGCCCTTGAAATAATCCATTGATGATCAGTACGGGGGCAAACTTCTACTCTTACCAAATACCTATGGGTTTTGGGTCCTTAACATATTTGCTTACATTCAAGGAAGACAAATTCTGAGCCAATCAAAAGTAGCGTTAGGTCTTACTCCGGAACCAACAAACTTATTATCTTTTCCTCGAAAACAAAATTATCATCTCCTTTTTAATAATATTTTTTTCATAATAAGTTTTATAATGAATTTATTCCTACAAACTTAAATGAAACTTACAAATACATAATTAATAGAATGATGTGTTTCCTTTGCATTTGTTTTTCCCATAATCTAGTGACGCATTTTTTAAATTGGAGAGGGAATTCACTGTCATATTACGGGAGTCTTACAAAAATATGTAGTGTTTGGAATCTTATGCATTGCACAATTTATGCATATTGGTGGTTTGTTGAGTAGTGTTAGTGGTTGGTAGTATTAAATCGCAGGTCAATGGCTGAATGGTTGATACAACATTTTTTGATATTTAATAAGCTTAATTCAATTATGTTTGGTTAATAAAATATTAATTCTTTTTTAAAACATAGTTTAAAGAATTAAATTTTATAATAAAATTATAAATAAATATTTAAATTTGGTTTTATGAAGATTAGAGGCCCATCATTATAATGAGTATAGTATTATTTAAATTGAAATTTATTTTATGTTTAAAATAGATTTATATTAATTTATTATTTTTATTATCATATATTTATTTTAATTTTTAAATTTTTTTAAATATGATGTAGATTTAATTAAGATTGTAAATTTTTAATATTTGAAAAATTAAAAACATATCTGTATTAAATTATAATTTTTGTTTTTTAATTTGATTTTATTAATATTATTTGTATATGTATAAACTAAAATTGGTTTGGATTGATGATTATCATCATCATAATATATAAATTATTTCTATTATTTATAAGAAAACTTTTGTGTCATAAAAGGTTATGTTAAGAATTATTTTCTTGTTGAAATTGAAAACCTTAATCTTTGAAGTGATATTTTTGTTTGTTGAGATTATGAATTGAGATCAATGAAATTACAATCAAAATTTATTTTATTGAAACTATTTATTGAAATTGCATTTTTTTTATTAAAATGAAAATTTATGATAGTTGATATTTTACTAAGGAAGATTTTCAAAAATGTTGAGTTGGGATTTGGTTGTTTATAATGTCTTCATGGAATGTTGAACCCAATTTGTATTTAATGATTACTCATATTCAAATTAATCATTGTGTAAACGACAATAAGAACTTTACGACACAAACTCTATGACCTACAGGAACTTTATGTATGTTGGTTGCATTGTAGGTTGTAAGATATATCCATTTTATAACCAACTCTACCTAACTTAAGAAATGTGAATGAACGCTTGATATTGCATAGATGGTTGAGTTCTCTCTAAGAACATTGTACCTAGGGAGATTTCCTAAATATGAAATTTGGCCAAAGGAACTATGACTTAGGAATTATACTAAAAAAACTATGATCAACAAGAAATTTGACCAATAGGAAAATTAATCCAAGGAACTATGACTAGGGATGTATGCCCATTTGTCACTCTGACTTATAGGAACATTAATTAAAGGAACTATGACTAAGGAACTCTACGCAATAGTAACTCTAACCCTCTTGTTCCTTCATCTATTATAAGTCTTGCCTTTGATAAATGAATTATAGCACTCATAGTTTTTTACATTGGTAATCTCAGTCTAAGTTCATATTAGTCATAATTTCAAAGAAATTTCTTTATATAGGAACTTTGTAACTTAGAAATCCTATCAGTCAAGATACTTCAATTTCCGGTATTAAATATATGAGAAAGTAGAACTTGGCATTGCAATAGATTCACCACTTTCTTTGGTTGTCTCCAACATTTTTATGGATCTTTTTTAGAGAAAGGCATTGAATTATTTTTCCAAAAGACCTAAGCGCTTCATGTGGAACTTTTCTTTGGCCTAACTTTTAGACACACATGATCACCAATTTTGAATTCTCTTGATATTCTTCCTTTGTCTAGATAACTTTTCTGTTTGTCCCATGTTATTTTCGAATTCTACTTGTTCTTAACCACCTATTCTTCCATTTCTTTACGTAATTCTGGCCCAGAAACTACTCTTTCAACATAAGTATCCCAACTGATTGGAGTATTTCACAGCTAAAAGTTACATATCTCATAAATCATATTTGTTATCCAATTTTACCTTTTTCTTGTAACTACACTTATAATTAAGGATCAATTTCTGAGACCTATAGAAGAAAATATATAACTATAAAAACTTTTATATTGGGAACTCCTGTCTCTTATTAAACACAAATAAATTTCACTAGAAACTTATAGATAGAGAGATATATGCATAAATAAAACATAATTTTTTTTACTAAAGTACTTGGAAGTATTACCTTAAAGGTGAGTCTGTTTGGTGCATAAGGCTCGCCACAGAGTCACGATCGTGCTTATACAACGAGTGGGTTTGAGGTGGCCAACAATGACCTTGGACATGATATTTCCAATACAATTACTGAGTGATATGGATCTATAGTGTTTAAATCCCTAAGGAGGATCTTCCTTTGGGATATTTGCGATAAAATTAGGATTGAAGGGAGGCTGAATTTTACTTGTAGAGTGACTCTCCCCCCCCATGTTAGATTTTCTAATCTTATTCAAATTGATTAGGATCTTTATTTGAAATAATAACTAACACAAAAAGATGCATAAGATAGAGCAAATACGTAAGACACAAAGATTTTCCTCAATGAAACCATAAAGGAGAAAACCTCACAAACTTCTTCATAATAGTTCTGTCACTAAGGTAATTTCACAAGATAAAAAAACCCAAGTGTAAGAATTCTTTTGCAGCTCTCTCTCTGTCCTCCTTGTTTTTCTCTCTTTCCTCATGTGAACTTGAGTGATGAGCGTGTGTATAAATGAGGGAGGGAACCTACCTATTTATACCCTTCAAGTGTTTGACCTAATAACTTGATTGGGTTGACCTCTTACCCTAACAGGGCTGACTTCACCTAGGGGGACTTAAATACACATTTTATTATATTCAATTTGGGGACTACTACCCCAAATTACAATGGAGGGTTTAAATCAATGACCATAGACAATAATGACATCCTAAAAGGAGGAAAACACGTCTCCAATGGGGCTACAACAATATACAATAATAAATATACATCAAAATATCTTCTAAAGTTACAATTATAACAGCACTCCATCTTAACTAGGAAGGCATGATCTCGCCACAGTCATCAACACATCTAGTCACATCATCATAGTTGAATCATTGTCGTTGTTGTCGTAGTTCTCATCTTGTCGATCATTAAATAGTGTCATATTTTGTATCTATCCGTCATAGGAAGTTTCTACAGAGCCAACCCTGTTTCACATTAGGTGTAGGCCCTAGTCCTCATTTAGGCATTCATTTTAGCCATGAGAATTCCATCGCATAGGTATATCCTAGGACCATACATTACATTTCCACTGCAATCACCTACGTCTCCTACCATAATCTTGTCGTATCTAAATCATCTTATCATCACACACGAAGCATAGCTCATATGCATACCACTAACCACCTTTGTTCTACCAACATAGGAGCACACCAAGAGTCATTACATCTCAACGACGACCTTGATCTACCAATATGCGAGAACCACCTAGGAGCACACCAAGTGCATTATGTCTCTCCCCGGTCAACCCACATTCTACAAACATAGGAGCATGTCAGGATTCATTACATCTCAACGACGACCTATGTTTAACACTATGCAAGAACCACCCAGGTGCACACCAAGTTCCTTGTGACCTCTCATCATATCCAACTTGGGACTATAGAAGGACTGATTACATTCAAGGACAACCTACATACCATGCTATGACTCATTACATCTAAGGACAACCTCATGGACTCATTACATCTAAGGAAAAAATGTGTTCCATGCTAGGACTGATTACATCCAAAGATGATCTTCCATGAACCATTACATACAGAGATAACCTGCGTACCACGTCGGGACTCGTTACATCTAAGGATGACATAACATGAATGATTACGTATTGAGACAACATGCATACTATGCCAAGACTCATTACATCCAGGGACAACTTGTATACCTTACCATGTGACATCTTGTTCTAGTGCAACTGCGTCTTCCAGTATTCTTGTCATCAGTATCATGGGAGCATGCCAGGACTGATTACGTCTAAGGAAAACCTACATCTACCACCATGCAAGAGCACATCAATCCCTCTTTCTAGGGACCTTCATGGAAAACACCAAGTCTCTCTCTGAATTACTCTAACTTCACTCTGGCCATCAGCTTGGTCAACACATCCTCTATTTGCTCGTATGTCGCCACATACTGGAGCTTCACTGCTCGTCTCTGCACCATATCCCAGATATAGTGATACTTGATCTCAATGTGATTTGACTAGTCATGGAGCACCAGATTCTCAGACAACTTCAGGTAACTCTAGTTGTCACAAAATATACAAATCACCTCCAATTTGAGATCAAACAAATCGAATAGTATCTTTCGAATCCATACTAACTCAAAACTAAACGAACAAGCTGCAACATATTATTATTTGACTGTACTCAATGCCACGGTAGAATGCTTCCTGCTAAACCAGGAGATTATATCAGATCCCAAATTGAAGCAACATCCCGAAGTGCTCTTCCTATCAATGGTACTACCTATCCAATCCAAATCAACATAACCATACAGGTTAATCTTCTGATTTTTATCTTACATTCCCATAATCAATTATACCCTTCAAGTGCCTCAATTCATGTTTTGTAGCTACCAGGTGAACATGTCTCAGATCTATCAGGAACTTGTTCAGGGTGTTCACAGCAAAGCATATGTCTGGTCTCAAATTCGTCAGGCACATCAATGAACCAATCATCTAATGAGACATCATGGAATCAACTATATTTGATGAATCATCACATAATAGCTTCAAGTTTGATGCCATAGGTGTGACTATCGCCTTGCAAACTAGCATTCCAAATCTCTTCAAATCTCCACTGTATGATTTCCTTGACTAAGGAGATCCCATCCATACTCTTCCACACATCCATGCCTAATAAATAGTGCATCATTCCTAGGTATTTCATCTCAAACTCAATGCCAATCCTCCACTTTGCATCTACAATGAGTCCATCCTCTCCTGTCAGAAATAGGTCATCAACATATAGTAGGATCATAACCAATATTTTGTCTTCAACCTGGAATTAAATCTTGGAATCTACTTTACTCTTGGTAAAGCCTAAGCTCATCAGAAATCTATCCATCCTACTGTACCATGTCCTAGGTTCTTGTTTCAATCCGTACAAGGATTTTTTCAATTTGCACACATGTGTATGGTTGTTATGTGTCTCAAATACCAGTAGATGATCCATGTACAGTTCCTCTTCAACTACACCATTCAAGAATGTTGTCTTGTCATCCATTTGGTGTACCTTCCATTTCATTATTGTAGCTAATGCAATTATATATATGACAGAAGTGTATCTTGCTACGGGTGCAAATGTCTCCTCCTAGTCTATGCCTTCTTTCTGGGAGAAGCCATGGGCCACGAACCTTGCCTTGTGTTTTTCAATGCTACCATCTGCAACATTATTGATCTTGTATATCCAGTTCGAAGTCACAACATACTTCCCTTCTGGTCTCAGAAATATCCCCCATACATCATTCTTCGTAATCGACTGGTACTCCTCGATCATGGCATACTTCCATTCTTTCTTTTTCTGCAGGCTCTTCTTAGTTGGAAGGTTCTTTGTCAATGACGTCACATAGCAGGGTCATATCTTTCTACATATTGTGTTATATCTCATTCCCATGATGGTTTTATCTTGTAGGAGTTATTCTTGTGAAGTGGTTCTAGAGGCTCCTATGGTTCTACCATGTTGTGATATTCATGGTATTTTGGAATTGTTTCTTCTATTGCCATGTCTCGGAATCTTGTTGCTTCAGGTTCTTCGACTTCTACAATATGTAGTTTTTTGGATCTAGAGTATGTTGAATCTTTGTAGAATGTTACATCTCTACTGATTTCAATATTCTTAAATCCTAGGAAGTATAAGCTATAGGACTTTGAAGTGTCACTGTATCCTACGAATATTCCCTTCCTTCTTGAAGGATCAAGCTTGGTCCTCTTTTCCTTTGGAATGTGTATGTATAGTGGGTAGCTGAATACTCTAATATGGATGACTTATGGTTTCTCTCTTGAGAAGGCCTCATCAAGAGTATTGTTTTCGAGTACTCGGTGAGGAGTATGGTTCTATACATACACAATTGTCCTTGCTTCTTCTACCCATAAGTGCATCGAATGATCCTGGTAATGTAGCATTGCTTTCACTGCTTCCATTATTGTTCCATTCTTACGTTCTACAGCACCATTTTGTTAAGGATTGTATGGAGTGCTAAACTCCCAATTAATCCCAGATTCTCTGCAGAGTTCCTTGAATTATTCTGAGGTGAATTCTCTTACATTATCTAGCCGCAGATTCTTGATCTTCCTTTTAGTGTGACTTTCAACCAAGGCTTTGAATTCCTTGAACTTGTTAAATACTTCATTTTTCCCTTTCAAGAAACATATCCAAGTATACGTGAGAAATCATCTATAAAGGAAACATAGTATACATACTTGCTTAGTGAGTTGGATCACATGGGATCATATACATCTAAGTGGATTTAATCCAACATTCCTTTTGCTTTTCTTTCACTACTGGGAAATCTCTTATTTACATTATTTCCTTACACACACACCTTGCAAATGCCTTTATGTTTTGTATGGATTTTTGGAAGTCCTTAAACTGCTTTGCTTGCAATCAATAGTGCTCTATAGTGCACATGTGCAAGCCTTCTACTCCATAGTTCACTTGGTTCTATGGATTCGTGAACCAATGCTTGTTTAGGTTGTCCATTCAACTTGCACAAGCCTCCCTCTGGCTCTCCAATTATTTTTTCATCATCTTTTGTCTTTCCATTTGGTCACATTAGGACTTGGCCATCAATGAATGCAATTCTTATTCCCTTTTCATGTAGTGCAGAGATGGAGAGAAGATTCTTCTTCAATCTTGGAACTTATAGCACATATTTCATCTTCAAGGATTTTTTTGGAGTCTAGCTTGTAGGAAGCTTCTCCACTTCCTTTTGTGGGGTATTGATAATCTTCCCGAACTTTCACCTTGTGAGGTGAATCATGCTGAGATAGATTGACGAATTATTCTTTGTATCCAGTCATATGTTTGTATGCTCCACTATCTACATGCGAATCATTGCTTCCATGTGAGATAGTGCCCATGAATGCTGGGATTAGAACATATTCTTTCATAAATTGATGAATCAGTTTCTTCTTAGAGTCTCTTTATTTTTGGTTCATCATCTTCAACAGTGTGAGCATGATGTCTCTTCTTATTTGAATTCTTGTTGAAGGAGCGTCTATTTTTGGGACAATCTCTAGAGTAATGCCCCTTATCATCACAAGTGTAGCATTGAATGTTGGAAGGATATCTTCTTAATTTATTTTGTCTTTTGTGATGATGGTCCTCCCCTTTGTTGTGATCGCTATCCTCCTTCTTTCTATGATACCTTCTGGTGTGAAATGTGAGAGCTTGATCTTCATTTGTTCCCATCTTCTCTTCTCTTTTTATGAGCCGGGCTTCTTCTTGTGTACATTCTTCCAAGAGATTGTTGAAACTGATCAACCTCATTCTGAAACATATTCCTTGAGTGAATGAATCCCATGATCTAGGGAGACCATTCAAGAAGGTGATAACAATCTCTCCTTCTTCTACATTCTCTTTGATTTCTTCAAATCGTTCCTTGATTTGAGAAACCCTTGTGAAGTAGGATTGCATGGTATTTGATTTTTGTATCTTCACATTCTTCAGTTAGTTCCTCAATGTCATCTTTTGGTTGATGTTATTTCCTTTGATCAACTTTGTCAAAGCATCGAACACTTTCTTCGGTGTCTTCAATGATGACACATGGGGGATGAGATGATCCTTACTAGAATCTAGAATGATTTTCTTGGCCTTGACCATGTTCTTCTTATGGATAGCCTTAGCCGCATATCCCTTTGATTCTGGAACTTCCTTACTGATATATTGATCCAAATAATTTTCTTCAAGGATCAGGGAGATCCTATACTTCCATGCTCAGAAGTCTTCATCTCCCCAAACTTATCCTCAAGCTGGGTAGGATGAGTCATTTTGAATTGAGAACCTCAAATGGAAATAAAAGATATTTAGATCTTACCAATTTGAGGTGTTTGACCTAATTTTGGAGCTGGCTAGCCTAGGGTTTGTCAGAGAAACCCTATTTTTCCAAACTTAGAGTTTTGGAATTTCGTCTAGATAGAAATATGCACCTCCTTGAGGTGAGTTGATTAGTAAGGTCATTTTCTGAAATCTAAGGTGGGAAGTCTCCAAAACTTGATGCCCTAGTTCCTCTCGGCATGCGTGTCTAGGTGAAAAATGAAAATTCATCAAATGTGATTTTGCTTCCACCAAAAGATGCTCCCTCCTAGGGATAGTTAGCATAGCCCTCTTTTCTTGATGATCTGTGGAGAGAAGTCCTTGAACTATGAAGCCCTAGTTTCTGCTGCTGCATAGTACCTTCTTTCAGAGAGGCTCTGATACCATGTTAGTTTTTGTAATATTATTCAAATTGATTAGGATATTTATCTGAAAGAATAACAAGCACATCAAGATGCATAATATAGAGTATGCATAATGTAGAGTAGATACACAAGACACAAATATTTTCCTTAGGGAAACCATAAAGGAGAAAACCCCGCAAACTTCCTCATAATAGTTATGTCACTAAGAAAATATCACAATATGGAAAAAACCCAAGTATAATAAGTCTTCTGCAGCTCTCTCTCTCCTCCTTGTTTTTCTCTCTCTCGTCATGTGAACTTGAGTGAGTGAATGTGTGTATAGATGAGGGAGGGCACCTCCCTATTTATACCCTTTAAGTGTCTGAACTAATAACTTGACTGGGATGACCTCATACCCTAACAGGGCTGACTTCACCTAGGGGGACTTAAAAATACATTTTATTATATTCAATTTGGGGACTACTATGCCAAATTACAATAGAGGGTTTACCTCAATGAAGATAGACAATAATGACATCTTGAAAGGAGGAAAACACATCTCTAATGGGGGTACACCAATATACAATAATAATATACATCATAAAATCTTCCAAAGTTACAATTACAACAACACACCACAATAGTAAATTCATTTTCCAGGAGATCCCAAAAACCCAAATGGAACTATATGACTCATCCATCTGATCTAGGTGATCTACCATTCTAGAAAGAGAGGAGAGCAATGTGAACCTCAGTTTTGGTTATAATATTAAGAAGAGGTGGTCTTTTCTATTCATTTAGCCATCAATGAAAAAAATATGAAGATGCAAAAATATCTATTATGTTCTCCCTTGGAGGTTCGTGAACGTGTGCTTATAGTGGGTAGTAACTTCATTTGATATGGATTTGAAGTCAGATCACTCGATTCAATTTTGATCTCTAATATTCCATATGGTGTTAATAACCTTTCTTCCCTTTGCTTGAGGGTGGAAAAAAGAAGAATTTTGCTCTCCTTCCAAAATCCATAGAGCCCTGCTTTTCATTCTCCATTTTGCTTCATTCTAGAATAAGGTTCTAGAGTTTGTTTTTCCAATGAGTCCAACTCAACCATTACGTCATTGGTGAGATTGCTAGATTTAAAAGATTCCATAATATCAATGATTGTCCTTTTTGTTTGTAGAAGAGTATTATCTAAATTGTCCATGGTTCCATATACATTATTCATGGTTTCACTCCTAAAATGCTCATTTACCATGAATTTTTTTCAAGGTTCCTTGCATGGTTCCAACACTCGTGACCATTACTCAACGGTTCCATAAATAAATCTCATGGTTCCAAAAAATACTCATGGTTCCATAAATAGAGATCATGGTTCCACAAGAAATGCTCATCATTCCATAAACAAAGTTCTTGGTTCCACCAGTAGTGCTCATGGTTCCACCAATAATGCTCATGGTCCCATAACTAGAGCTCATGGTCCATAAATAGATCTAATGGTTCCGCCACAATGTTCATGGATCCATTAACTTTGTTGAATATTCAACCACTAAATGTGCAAGATTCTTCCACCTAAGTGTCCATGGTTCCATTTACATTCTTCATGGTTTAATGCTCATTTACCATGAATTTTGTTCAAGGTTCCTTGCATAATTCCACCACCTTCAAACCATTACTCATGGTTCCGTAAATAGAGATCATAGTTCTACCATCCATTCTCATGGTTCCATTAATAATGTTCATGGTTCCATAATTAGATCTCATGGTTCCACCAACAATGCTTATGGTTCCACCAATAATGCTCATGGTTCCATAAATAGAGCTCATGGTTCCAAGAATAATGCTCATGTTTCTACCAATAATGTTCATGGTTCCATAACTAGAGCTCATGATTCCACCAACAATACTCATGGTTCCATAAATAGAGCTCATGGTTTCACCAACAACGTTCATGGATTCATTAACTTTGTTGGAGATTCAACCACCAAATATGCAAGATTCTACCACTAAATATGTTCATGGTTTCATTAACTCCAACTTTGTTCAACGATCCATATTCATTATTCATGATTCCACCATGTTGTGACCATGTATGCGTTCCTCACCAAATGGTTTATGGTCCATAAATAATGCTTATGGTATTTTCAATTCCACCAAGATTGTTCAAGGTTCCTTAATTACACATGGTGTTGTATGCATTGTACATGGCTCCATTCACATTGTTCAAGGTTCCATCAAAATTGTCCATGGTTCCGTTTACATTCTTCATGGTTCCACCCCTAAAATGCTCATCTACCAAGAATTTTGTCCAAGGTTCCTTGCATGGTTCTACCACTAATGCTCATGGTTCCATAAATAGAGCACATGGTTCCATAAATAGAGCTCATGGTTTGACCAACAACATTCATGGTTCCACCAACAATGCTCATGGTTCCATATAAAATAGATCTCTCATGGTTCCATAAATAGAGCTCATGGTTTCACCAACAATTTTCATGGATCTGTTAACTTTGATGGAGATCCAACCACCAAATGTGCATGATTCTACCACCAAATATATTCATAGTTTCACCAACACTAGCTTTGTTATCCAGGATTCCACCACCTCGTGACCATGTGTGTGTTACCAAATGATTCATGGCTAGTAAATAATTCTTATGATATTAATCGTTCCATCAACATTGCTCAAGGTTCAAGGCTCTGATTTGAGTTGGTGGCAGAGGGAGATTGAATCCTTACCAAGATATGCAAAAAAAACACACTTAATTTCCAATATGATTATTTATTACCATTTCCATCTCAAGAAATATGAACATAAAAAAACTTCAATCCTAATATATATATTATTATTTTTATAATAAAGCATACCATAACTCTACATTATGCAATAGTTGAGCAACACATTTTTCCATGGTTTCATGAAATTATAAAGTGTATGGTGTAAGGAGAGAATAGACAAAATATAAAATAAATGTAGAGTGCAAGCTTCTTGAAAACAAAGATCATTATGTAAAGAGTAAGTGATCTAAAATGTTTGTCTTCCATGCTTTCATTTAATGCATAGATATAATGAATGTGAATAAAGAAACCTTTTTTTCTTGACATGTAAGTTACTTGCAAATGTAATGGAGAGGTCATTGATTACCAATATTTTGATTATTTTTATTATTTATTATAGACTAGTAGTTTTGTTCATGGTATTCTAGAATTAGCATAGAGTAGTAGCTGCATTCTTGGAATTCTAGAAATTTGTATACAATGTAGACTATTGTAGTGTATATATGCTATTTCTTTTTGTTTTATATTTCATTTTTGTCAAATAGATGTGAAATTGTAATATTATATTTTTTCCTTTAATACATTACAAATTATTTGAAAATTTCTATATTTTATTTATTTATTGAATTAATTTATGTTTTTGTATTTTATCTCTATATATATTTACTTAGGATTGTATTTAGCATTTTTATTATATTGTATTTAAAATTAATTTCATAAAACATAAGTAATGATAGGCATGCTATAAGTTTAAGGGTTTTCACATTTTCAATGATAAAATGTCTAATTGGAACCTCTCCTAAGTAAAAGTGCATGGTTGATGAAGGGTATTCACTTGTGTCAACAATATCTAAAGATCATAACTGTTGTTGTTTCAAAAAAATTTCCACATCCTCTGTGCTATCGAACTTAAAACCAAACCAGCCCTTTTAGAGAGCACTGGTTTTTGGCTTATATTGGAGGAGGCCCATCCAATTCTGTCGAACCCAAGTTTCCATTTATTTTGGGCATGGGTTATGCCCTCTGATATTTCCAACCAAATACCATTCTGCCATGGCCCCTGCTTCCCCTATTGAGATGTTAACACCGCACATAATATTTATAGGTCCTTCGAATAGAGCAAGGCATTTGTTTTTATGCTTCTTGTTAGTATTTTTCCCCCGTCGTGGTTGTCATCCAAGGAGCCTTCCCTACTGTCTCTCAACTATCGTCTGAACCGGTCTTCAGTTGGGTGCCATGAAAATATTCTAATTGCAGGAAACATGCTACAAAACCCTCATGGCTGATAATTTTCTCCCACTCTGGAATCACATTAATCTGTTGATTTGGAAAATCGACAAGGGTTTTGACCCAACCCACCTCCTTTGGCTTGAAATTTGAAAGCCAAGCATGATCTAAAGGATTCAGTGGATTTAGATCTGGTGCACTGAAGCCCTCCATGTGAACAATAGTGGCTTCCGCAAAAGGAAACCCTAGATCTGTTTTGAAGCTGGGGGGGAAGAGAATGAGATACCTTCGAGAGCCAGTTCCAACAACCTTACTGCTAGTAGTATTTGTAGAGGTTCTGCAGTTTGTGCTGGTGGGTTAACCAACGCTGCCTCACTAACCCTAGTTTCCATTGTCACTGTAGTCTTGTGAGCGACTCCAATTGGAAAAGACTGCGACAAGGGTTTAGCAGCAACAGGGTAGCTAGCCGCACAATTTGCCGAAGAAGTAAAAACTGTCTCGTTTTTCGATGGGTCACCTGAGAAATATAAAATCTCTTCCTCATCGTACTCCATGTGGCTCAAGTCGTGGAAAGGAGAGTGAAAAGAGAATCTCCCGACTTAAGACAGAAGGTTTTCAAGAGATGCAAAAACAACCCCTGAGGGCTTTTGGGATTGCATAAACCTTCAAAAACCCTCCAAGTCATCCATTTATTGTGTTATAATAACTACTTTGTATTATTCTATTTCATAAAGTGTCATTTTCATATTAGTTCTTATCAAAGAAGGTAATATAATGTTTCCCCTTGACTTTGTCACTTAATTCAAGTTTGATGAGTTAAATACTTTGATTAATATATAGTGCAGGATATGGATAATGGTCAATTTCAACAAGTATCTTATTGTTGAAATTGGAAACCTTAAACATTGAAGTGTCATTTTTATTTATTTTTATTGTGATTTGATATTAATGAAATCAAAATCAAATTTTTTGAAACTTTTTCTTGAAATTGTAATTTTTTATTACTAAAATGAAAATTTGTGCTAGTTGAAATTTTAGTAAGGAAGAGTATAAAAAAATGTTGAGTTGGGGTTTAGTTACTTGTAATGTTTTCATGGAATTTTGAACCCAAGTTGTATTAAATGATTACTTAGATTCAAATTCATCCTTGTGGAAATGACAATAAGAACTTCCTAACACAAACTCTATGACCTACATGGACTTTATGTATGTTGGTTGAATTGTAGGTTCCAAGATATATCCATTTTATAACCAACTCTACCTAACTTATGATGCAATGTGAATGAGAGCTTGATCTTGCATATATGGTTGAATTATCTCTAAGAACATAGTGCCTAGGGATATTTCCTAACTATGAACTTTGGGTAAAGGAATTGTAACTAAGGAATTTTAGACTAGGAAACTATGGTCGACAATAACTCTGACCAATAGGAAAATTAATCCAAGGAACTATGCCCCACTGTAGCTCTGACTTATAGGAACATTAATGAAAGGAACTATGAATAACTCTACCCAATAGGAACTCTAACCCTCTTGTTCCTTCATCTATTATAATTCTTGTCTTTAATGAAGGAAGTATGGCACTCATAATTTTTGGCATTGGTCATCTTAGTCAAAGTTCATATAAGTCATTATTCCAAAGAACTTTCTTTAAATAGGAACTTTGTTACTTAGAATTCCTATCAGTCAACATACTTCAATTTTCGATATGAAATATATGAGAAAGTAGAACTTGGCATTGCAATGGATTTACCTCTTTCTTTGGTTGTTGCTAACATTTGTATGGATATTTTTGAGAGAAAGATAATGAATTATTTTTCCAAAAGACCCAAGTGCTTCATGTGAAACTTTTCTTTGGCTTAACTTTTAGATGCACATGATAACCAATTCTGAATTCTCTTGATATTATGCCTTTGTTTGCATAACTTTTATGTATGTCCGGTGTTATTTTCAAATTCTACTTGATCTTAACCACATGTTCTTCCATTTCTTTAAGGAACTATGGCCCAATAACTACTTTGTTAGTGGGATTATCCCAATTGATTGGAGTATTTCACAAATAAAAGTTACATGTCTCATAAATCATATTTTTTACCCAATTTTACCTTGTTCTTGTAATTGCATTTATAATTAAGGACCAATTTTTGACACCTATAAAATAAAATCTATAAGGAACTAGATTTTTTTTTTATATTGGGCGCTCCTATATCTTAATAAACACATATAAATTTATTCATAAACATATAGATAGAGAGATATATACATAAATAAAACATTAAAAAATAGTAAAGTATATTTACATTTATTGAAAGAAGACAACATATTTCTTTCTAAAAAGAAAAATCAAAGCTCCTTGGTTCGCCCATAAAATAGTCATGTGCCACTTTTAGTGCTTATGTATAGATGTGGAGCGATATACATTTTTTATAATTAAAGTTATGGTTTTTGGATTTACCTCATGCCATTGATGGGAGCAGAAAGGTCTGAAACCTGATAGGATAGCCTTAAAGATGAGTTTGTATGGTGCATAAGGCTTACTATAAAGTTAGACGCATGCTTAAACAATGAGTGGCTAAGTGGCTATTAGGTGATGAGAAATGACCTTGAATACAATCTTCTAAATACAATTGTTGAGTGATATGGGTCTATAACTGTGTTCAAAACCCTAAGGAGAATTTTCCTTTGAGTTATTTGCGATAAAAGTAGGATTGAAGGAAGGATGAATTTTTCTTGTAGAGTGAGACTCCTCCACCACAACAATAAAGTCATTTTCTAGGAGATCCAAAAAACTCACAAAGAACTCTAGAACCCATCCATATGGTCTAGGCGATTTACCATTCTAGAAAGAGAGGAGACCAATGTGAACCTCAGTTTTGGTTATAAGATTAAGAATACATGTGGTCCTTGTTCTTCATTTAGCCATCGATGAAAAAAAGATGAAGATGCAAAAATTTATATTATGTTATCCCTTGGAGGTTGTGTAAACCGTTGTGCTTGTAGTGGGAAGTACCTACCTTCGATATGGATTTGAATTTGAAGCACTCAAGTCCATATTGATCTCTAATATTCCATATGGTGTTAAAACCATTTATTCCCTTTGCTTGACGGTGGAATAGATGAATTTTGGTCTCCTTTCAAAAGCCACGGATTCATTCTTTTCATTCGCCATTTTGATTCATTCAAGGATAGGATCCTATGTTTTTATTTTTCCAATGAGTCAAACTCAGCCTTTAGGTCATTAGTGAGATGGATAGATTTTAAAGATCGATTGTCATTTATGTTTGTAGAAGAGTATTATCTGAATCATCTATGGTTCTATATACATTCTTCATGGTTCCACTCCTTAAATGCTAATTTACATGAATTTTGTTCAAGGTTCCTTGCATGGTTCCACCACCTTCTTACCACTACTCATGGTTCCATAAATATAGGCCATGGTTCTACCAACAACGGTCATGGTTCCATAAATAGAGCTCATGGTTCCACCAACAATGCTCATAATTCCATAAATATAGCTCATGGTTCCATAAACAAAGCTCTTGGTTCCACCAATAGTTCTCATGGTTCCATAAACAAAGCTCTTGGTTCCACCAATAGTGCTCATGGTTCCATAACTAGAGCTCATGGTTCCACCAATAATGCTCATGGTATTATAAATAGAGCTCATGGTTCCACCAACAATGTTTATGGATCCCTTAACTTTGTCAAAGATTCAACCACCAAATGTGCAAGATTATGCCACCCAAGTGTCCATGGTTCCATTTACATTCTTCATGGTTCAATGCTCATTTACCATGAATTTTGTTCAAGGTTCCTTGCATGGTTCCACCACCTTATGACCATTAATCAAGGTTCCACTATTAATGCTCATGGTTCTATAAATAGAGTTCATGATTTTGCCATCAATTATCATGGTTCATTCAACAATGCTCATCCTTTCATAAATAAAGCTCATAGTTCCACCAATAATTCTCATGGTTCCATAAATAGAGGTCATGGTTCCATGAATAGTGTTCATGGTTCCACCAATAATGTTCATGATTCCATAACTAGAGCTCATGGTTTCACCAACAATGTTCATGGTTCCATAAATAGGGCTCATGGTTCCACCAACAATGTTCATGGAACCATTAACTTTGTTCCATGGATATTGACCTTCTAACAAGATGGGCTCATTAATTGGTCGCATGAATTCCAAGGCCCATCTCTCAAGTGAATCAATCACAAGTTGAGTTTGAAGTGGCATCTCATCAGTCTTTCCTAGTTGTCACATCCTTTGGCAACTGTCACATCCTTTCACAAACCTCTTGGAATCCCAAAATACACTAGGCCCAAATTAACCCAATCGCAACATCTTATGGCTTGTTCTTTTATTGGAAAAGTTCCCTACACAAGGCTCACCATGGCTATCCCATGTTGCAAGTGAAATCCAAAGTTAAGTGGGCATACTTACATGAATCCAAAACCCTTAAGGAACACAATGTTAGATCATTAAACTATACATAATAGAAGAAATGTCAATTGAGTCTAGTTAGGGAGATTGAGAGGAGGAATGTTATTCTCTCCACCTAGGATTGATTTTGGAAAGTGACATGTTGCGCTTTTAATGAGATATGTATTTCACAAATGCAACAAATACATAAATAGAAATTACAAAGGAAATATATGAAACTTTGGACATTGCATTCATAATTACAACAACAGTTATGATCTTAAGAGCTATGCTTCTGGATCAAAGCCAAAATATACAATAATGATGAATCTTCAAAGATCTGGAAACTGTGTAAGTGAACACAACATAGTCTTGCGCAACTTAGATCATAGATATGAACCTAAGGTCTTCGTCAAAAATACAAAAGAACCAGTACAATCTAGGCCATGTGAATAGATGTTGTTGAAGTCGAACATGGATAGGATTCAACAGATTGTCAACCAATAGGTGATAATCGACAACTGAAGCAAAGGAATTCACCAATAATAAAACTGAATCCTGAGGTACGATCATCAAAACTCTAGGTCTTCATCGTCAGGAAGTGCTGATGAGAAAATAAACTGTGATAAGGAAGGCAATAGATCCTCCAACGAATCACAAGAGTGACTAGGAACTAGATAAAGGATAGTAGACACAAGTAATATTAGATAGAACAATGATGGGATCAGGATAAAAATCAGATGCAGGGATAAATCCTTGAACAGTGAGCATGACACAGAGATGACCCAGGGCAGCTTTTAACTTTACAGATAATACAACTAGACTTATATGTCATGTAGGAGAAATGATCAGATTCCCCAGGTATAACAGACAAGTGGATGAGTAAGAAACTCAAAGTGATAGCTGAACTGAAAGTGAACACTGAGACATGAGTATTGAAAATTACATAGAGTGCTATGTTCAAGGATGAGATGATGCCACTGACTAAGAATCAAAAGAAAACTTATTCCTTATCTTTCCTGTTAAATTTTAATGAGTCCAGGAAAGTCAAATCAAGTCTCTCTTCATTTTTTGACAAGCTTGAAGAGAAGAGGGAATAATGCTTGATAGTGTCACGGATTCATGGATTTTATGAGCCCGAATTAGTACATGCTCACTTGGTGTTTTCATATTTAGAGAGTCTAGAAACTTCGAAGAAGACTCCAGGGGGGGTCCTTTTTTGTCCAATTTATTCTCCTTAGGCCGAAAAAGTGTAAAACATACCACAGAAGAACTCTCTTAACTTCTGTAGAAGAAAAGTTGAACCTTTTTCGTACTTAGTCAGGGAGGTCTGAAAAAGGTTAAATTACCACCTACCCAACGCTCCTTCAAGAGCAGCATATAGCTTGAGTTTTACGAGTGTGAAGGAAAGCAAGATCACTCAGAAAGATCCATTTGAGTATGAGGAATGGGGCTTACAACAATAAACTCGATGTTTTGTTCTTGGTGTTTAACGAGCATGACAAAGACATAAAGTACACTCAGAATTGTTTTCATGTTTAGGTCCAGAGCATGAAAAAGAGAAAACTGAGCTCATACTGAGTGTTCCTTTTCCATAAATTTAGTCCCTCAGGTCCAGAAAAGTGATAAACCTATACCTGAGAATACTCTTCTCAATTCCACAGAAAAGAGAGTGATCCTTTCTCCTATTATTCCACATGGTCCAAGAAAGAGATAACCTACCACCAATGTGGATGCCCATTCACATATTCTTAATGATCCTGAATGGACAAGTTTACTCGGCAGTCAAGTCTATTTTGAAGAGTTAGACCTGGGCCTAAAGAAACTCCATAAGGGTGGGGAGTCTTATTAAAGGATAGCTTGTAAAAAGAGACCAAAATGAGGCTCGGTTTGGCATGAAAAATAGCTAAGGAGACTCCCCTGAACCTATTGACAAATGCAGCATGAGTATCAAAATACAATAAGTGGGTTCTAATCGAGGATACTCATGTGAGTAAAGTACTATCCATGGAAGAACAATGGCATAAATGAGGTACTAATGGTTAAAATACCATAGTCCATTGTCAAAGTGGTAATTCTAGGGTTAAGATGGATTAGGTGTGATTGAAAAAATGCATGTGAATGACCGAAATCCTATCCTATATGAGAAAAAAACAACTTCAAACGACCTTAGACCTGTCACATTGAAGAAAAAGACATGGTATTAGTTTTATTTTAAAAAAATATATAAACTATAGGTAAAAACCCACTTTTAAAATAATATTTCTATAAATAGTTCAATATAGAAATAAAAAACTCACCATTTGAATTTTTACCCAAAATAGACAAGTTTTACCTCTACCTTTGATTGCTCATTGCAGACAACTTGGTGGACAATTCTCAAAACCGTGAGTACCAGGTAAAACTACACTCCATGCTCTTTCATTTGATCGAAGAAAATTTCAATTTTTGGCTTAAATTTGATGTTTTCCACCGTCCTCAAAGTAGCCATGCTGTGTACGTGGGTAGGTATATCCACAGTCACGTACACACATTTTGTACGTGGGTTTCCAGAAAAAAAGTAGCGTACAATACGCGACTTGTCCAAAGGACAGTCGCGTACACTGCGCGAGGTAGGAAAAAGCTATATGGGGCCAAAAAACAAAGTTTTTTTTATGAATTTAATGTTTGATCAATGGATTGTTATCAGATTGAAACATGGTGCTTGAGTGGAGGGAGAGGGAGCATGAAGACATGGACCAAGAAGATCTATGGGATGGCCCCACGGTAAATGATTTGCGGCAAAGTGGGTTGCTAAAATTCTTCTGTACCTCACCTATGTGATCCAATGTCTGCCTACTCAAGTTTATGATAAACTATTGGGATCATGATCTTGGTATGTTTGACCTACAAAGTGAGCTTCTAGAGATTACCTCAGAAGATGTCTACTGTATCTTCAGTTTGTCATGACAGGGAGCTCCAATTAACTTGGAAGGTACCGGTAGAGGCGGTGACCTTCTAAGTGTGCAAAACTACATAGATTTATACTGTGTGCCTGGTACTCAAAAGAGGGGTAGCTGGATCCCTATTGTTCATATTTGCAGCTTTCCATTACAGGTGTTGGCGAGTACTATAGTGAGGGTTGCAAGGTCATCATCACTTCACCTTGCAACTCGAAACCAAACAATGCTTGCAGTGGACTGTCTACAGGGAGCCCTATATGACTGGTGTTCGGGAGTAATCCCAATAATGAGGAAGCAGCTCTCCGACTGTAAAATAGGCCCATGGAAGAACTTTGGTTATTCTAGCATATTGGTGGCCTTTTTCTTTGAGAGGGTGCCAGGTTTGAGTCCTGCAGTACCACTACCAGTTCGTTCTCCCCATCAGCCTAGACAGAGTAGGTGGAGAGAAATCTTCCTCCGCCAGGGAGGTGGTGGATCGGTTCAGAGTGTATACGATGACGAATTGTACGTATGGTGGGAGCAACAACTACCTGCATTGGAATAGTTTCCATATGCTGGAATAGATTTTCGAGGTGACACCAACCTTGTCCTCCCTCTTGGAGGAGCATGGAGAGCATTAGGTATTTTGGTTTTCAAGTTTTTATTTTTTTATGAATTTTAGTCATAAAGATATATACATATGTATAAGAGTTTTTAACCTTCTAACTGTTAAAATGCAGATATTGGACCAGTCTGCCCTGCTGGGCATCCATGTATGTATGTGTGTCCTGTGGTGGGAGAAGACCATGGTTTGATTAGGGTTCTTGAGGGAAAGCTGGACAAGCTTACCCAAAGAGTACCTACTTTACGTATTGAGCATATCCCCGAAATTATGTAGGAGCTAGTGGTTGGTATACCACCTGTCTGGATACGTCTTATGAGGCGGGTAGCTAGAGTAGTACTTGTGTACATCGACGTCGTTGAGGCTGCTGCAGCTGAGGAAGCTAAATAATCTTATGAGCAGGGTGATCAAGATGATTAGGAGGACTAGGGTGGTCTAGATGACTAGGGTGGACATGATGACCAGGGTGGTCAAGCTTAGACCTAGGAGCATTTTATGGACTTTGATCCATTTTTGTATATTTTTTGTATATTATACAGTTATGACTGGATTTGAGGATCATAAACTCGACCTATCTATATGGACAGATATTCATATATATATATATATATATATATATATATATATATATATATATTGTCGGTTTTATTTATATGTGTTTTGTAATGTATC
>LPNX010981741.1:347731-387548 GCA_001517045.1 Pseudotsuga menziesii
TAACCTAAATTGCATAAACTAACGTAGTAAAATGGGGTTCTGCACTTGATAAGCTCGATTGAACTGGGAAACCACTAGTTGAGAGTCAAGTCTGACTTTTAGCTGAGTGATACCATGTGACAAAGAATCCCATAAAATCTCAATGACAACCCTATATTCAGCCGCATTATTGGTAGCAGGACCTAGGCAAGGGCCTCCAGAGGAAACTAGTTGTCATGAGGGCGAGTAGATGACCCATGCGGCTGAAGCCAGGTTACAAGTGTGGTGACTAGCGCCATCTGCGAAACCTGTGAACCACTTGAAAGACATCTGTAACAACCAATCGATGACATAAGAACACAAACTGACGAACTATTGTACATAAAATACATACAATACAAATACAGGAAAAAGCGCTAAGCCTAAGCATAGTACTTTTTCAAGTAGAGCCCATTTCTAGGCTCGGGCAGCTTATTCCCCTCAAAATCTATTAATTCATATGCACCTTTATTCAACAATTTTGACACAACATAAGGTCCTAACCACATAGACCTGAATTTCCCTGCCCCTAGGGGTTCTTTGTCCTAATCCAAGAGCAAGACAAGCTCCCCTTCAGAAAAAATCCGAGGTTTTACCGATTTATTGTATTGGTTTTTTACCCTATTTTTATGAGCCTCGTTTGCTGTCAGCGCATCTCTACACTGCTCATCTAGATGTTCTAAATGTAACAAACGTTCTTCCAGCTCAATCGTATTAGGTAACACATAAATAGAAATATTTAAGGATGAGATTTCGCATTCAAACGAGGTGACTGCTTCCACTTCATGAATGAGTTGGAAAGGAGAGAAACCTGTATCAATTTTCACATTGGTCCAATATTCCCAAAGTGTAGGATACAGCATGGTGTGCCAATTAGAACGGGCTGCATTAATAGTGTGCTTTAGAATAGTCTTCAAGGTTTTATTTATAGCCTCGACTTGACCATTTTCTTGAGTATATAAAGAAGATGGATGCTCTTGTCTAAACACTAGCATAGTGGTCGATTCAGTAATCATACTATTTTGGAAGTGACTTCCATGGTCAATGACAATCTCTTTAGTGATACCAAATCGTGTGATAATTTGGTTGAAAACAAAAAAATATGCAGTTTCCCCGTCAACTTTATAGGTGGGCATTGCCTCTGCCCACTTCGTGAAATAATCTACAGTGACAATGATATGTTTGTTCCCCCCAGCCGAGACAGGGTTACACGTCACGTAATCTATCCCCCACTTCATGAAGGGGCCCACTGATATGATGAGAAACAACGAAGCAAGATGCAACCGCATCTTTCTGGTGTAAAGCAGACAAGGATGACAACGTTTCATGTCTTCCACACAATCTTTAAATATCATGGGCTAGAAATAACCAGCACATAAGATCTTCTAGGCCATTGTTAACCCAGATAAATGACCCCCACACACTCCACTATGGGAATCATTTAGGACAGTCTCTACTTCTTCGTGGGTAAGACATTGATGCAAAACAGAATCTACCCCCCTACAATATAATGTATCTCCAATAATGAGGTAGTTTTTGGCATGTACGCATAGTTTGCGTTGTTTTTCCCGCGAGAAGGCTGCATGGTACTTCAAAGTCTGGAGATAGAAAAGTATATCTCTGTACCAAGGGTTAGAGGTGAAGATAAAAAAGATATGCTCATCTGGGAATGAGTCTTCTTCAATGGCTATATCTTCCTCTACCAAAAATTCTGTAATGAGCTCAGCAAAAACTAAAGATTTCTTGGATTTGGCGGATTGGAAATCTAAGTCAAATTGCTGAAGAATGACTATCCATTTATTGAATTTTCCTCCAACTATCCATTAGGACAAAAGATATAGGAAGGGATTAACATATGCCACTACTATCGTGGTCCTCAATAAGATGTAGTGACGCAACCTCTGAATAGCATACACAGCTGCCTTCGAATTTCAGAATGTCCTAGGGGAGCTTGGTAGGAAAGGGTGGCCAAGAGGAGTTATGTCTCACCGGGTCATTCATTAGTTTCGACAAATATGGCAAGTCTAACAATTCCAGGAAAGGGAGCTTAGGTCTAACCAGAGCATTAAAAGTACCACCTTGGGGATTAGAGGGACTTTCCCCCATGTTCCCATATGTGAAGGCAGGGTTTCCCCCTGCTACCGGTTGCAAAGTGGTTGGTCTGCTTTGGAAAGGATTCCATGCATAAGCCAGTGGATTGTTTATGTGCCATGCAGTGTATGAGGTTCTATCTGCCCTAGTTGAAGCTGGGGTTTGGAACACAGGAGCAAGTATCCCTCCACTGAAAAGTGAGAAAGGAGAGTTCGTGAAAGGAGCTGAAACCGAAGTTTGAAAACCTTGACCATAAGGATTAGGGTTTTCGAACTGCACCCCTACATATGCGGGTGTTGGACCTACATATGGAGTGGATGGGGGAATGTGCCCCCCATTCCAAGGAAAACCCTTGGCAAATTCCGAGGATCCTATAGGACCACTTTGAGCAGTGTGTGCGAAGGAAGTAGGAACTAAAGTTACACTAGGAATCCCAGTGACCATACCACCAGAAGTACCTGCTAAATTTGTGGGAGCCGGTGGTTGAACCACTCGGCTAGCTAGAGTTAAAGGTGTAGTAGGTATACTTGTTCTAGGGGTACCTATCGGGGGAGGTGGCACCCCTTCAGCCGAAGCAGCTGATGTGGAAGTAGAAGAACTTTCTCCTGCAGTAGACATTAGTCTGCCCAAAGGGACACCAATCACAGGGGAATTGAAAGGATGAACCTGAACGATCATAGGATCATTTAAGTCAGTTATAGGTGAATTAAAGTTCCTTCCAAACTCATCAGCTTGCAAGTATTCTGTATCAACTGTAGTTAAATCAAAATGGTTTGCCCTAAGTTTTGGTTCACCCGAAACTTCACTAACTCATATTGGTTCGAAAGAACTGTCCATGTCTAATCTCCGCCTTTGAGGGGGAGGTGGGGTTTCCAATGTAATAAGCGGAGTAAGGTTTTGCAACCTTCGTGGCATTCTGACAGAATGGTCATCCATGATTGTAAATTTGACTCTTCACACCCTAAGGTCGGCTAAACATAGACAAATCACAGAGCAATCAATACAAAATTTCCTAAAGTCTCAACAATCACAAGGGGTATAAGATATGCTTTCTCGAAGAAATCTGAGAGACAGTTTCTTGGCATCCTTGAAGAGGTTCTTAGGCACAAGCAGAGGAATCACTCACCGCCCTCCTACACTTTCAACAAGGGTTACCTTCCAAGCCTGTCCAAGGTGAACTAGAAATAGCCTTTTAGTTTACCTGTGTATAAATCTAGATGTCAAAGAGACTAAAGGCTACCTTAACTATATCAATAGTCTAGGGGGGAAATCGTAAGCCTGATTTGTACGCATTGGTAGGGTAGAAAATCCTGAAACTCTGTCTAGGACAAAATCCCCAGATGTGCAAAAACCTTGGTCTACATTTTGACAAGGAATCGGAAGGTTATCTCCTCAGTCCAAGCCTCCATGCAGCCTCATGCTTAACTCCTATTTGAGAGGAGCTTCCTAGATACTATCAACATAGAGAAGGATTTACCTATTGATTGGCCAACTACGTCTGAATTTAAGTACTTGTGGGGAGTTTACACTTCCTATCCCACAAGTCTAGCCTAGGCTAGTAGGTGTATGACCCTATAAAACAAAACTTACTAATAAATTTTAAATTATAGCGTTCATTTTAAGGGTTGTTCTTAGTCAGAGGGTAAGTGGCGTGAATGACTATGATATTATAGAATCGATAAGAAAAGTAAAAAGGTGTATAAAATGAATTCGAAAACAAATTATAACTACTTAAATCAAGCTTCTTTTTCTTTTTGTAGATATGAACTAAGACTTATTTTTTGTAATTTTTTGAGATTTTATTCGAAAATACTGAAAATAAAACTACAATATGCAATTAAAATGCAAATGTTTCCAATGTTTTTTCTTCACTTTTCAAACTCTTCAAAAATTACTATGCACCTAAATGAAAAATTTCTTGAGTATGCTTGAATAATCAGACCATAAAGCAATCAATATGAAGTATAGCAGACTTGTAAGAACCAAATTCATCCACCTAAGGAGGAGACTTGGAAAACACCTAGCTTGGGAGGAAATAATGAATAAAATCCACTGAAATCACTAAAGGACAAGTGACAAACTGAAACTACTCAAAATTAGTACAGAGTACAAGGTATCTAAAAATCCTGATCACTGATTTAGATACATAGCACTGAACCTATCACCCAAACAGGATAATCCACTTCGAATTGCTAAGTGAAAGAAGACTCAAACAACAAAAACTCAAGGGCTTACTAAAAAGCACAAAGTATGGTGTACAAGAATTTCAGACCTACAGCAAGATGCCAGCAATAGAAGACCTTAAAGCAGAGCAAAATCCAAATAAGACATGGACAAGCAACCCTACCCAAAAAAAAAATTAATGCTAAAAGATGTACGCAACTGTCTAATAGAGAAATCCAATATAGAAACCCACGTATACAAGTTATTGTACGTGACTGTGTAGCACATCAACCCACATACACAACAAAAAATTTCTCAAAAAGAAAAAATAATATAGGTCTCTAAACACACTACTGCAAATCAGAGCCAAGATAGAAAACCATACACTGAATTAGAGCAAAGACTGGGCAAGTATCTACAGGACTAACCTACAACAGGCTGGACTCCCTAGCAGAGTCGCTAGTTCTGTTGTTTAGGATTAAGCACCCTGGTAACCTAGGGTCTGTGGTTACCAACTTACTACTAACCTTGCAAACAATCAGCTTTACTAGAGACTGGAAAGGGAATAGGAAAAAAGTCTTGACTTACCCGATTACCGACGGTTGATCCAAGCTTGATCTTCTCCCGCTTCTCTTCTCTACAAAGCTTCCAGGGATGCACCTCTTTCACTTGTAAAGAGAAAATTCTCCAAGTTATATCTCATGCATGTATATATAAAAGGTTAGATAAACAGTCTATCAAATATATAATCAAATACATTCATTAACCACAATACATGAAATAGACTCAACACAATGTTGGAAGAAGAATTCTCTTTATTAACAATCAGTGAATGAGATAAGAGTACAACCCAGCTTCTGAGATAAGGACTCCTCTGCAACCAAAGGAATATGAGTTCTGATGCTCCAAGACTTCTAAAGATATACCACCAGCATAACGTTTCTCTCCAATCTTGATTCATTAATACCCTCCCCAAGGCCTCTATTTATACTTTGGGAAATAGAGTGATTTCGAAGGTTGGGGTGGTTGAAACAGTTGGGATAGTTAAAGATTAGGGCCCAACTAATCTCAATTAATCATGTTATATATTTTTTAAGGTCAAGCTAAGGTGTACGCGACTATTGATATAGGCAACCCACGTATGACACACGAGTTGCTTAAAGGAAACTCACGTATGCTGATGTACGCAGGTTGCAATGCAGATATTCATGTACAGTACGTGAGTTGCAATGGACATAGTCACGTACGCAAATCAACACTTAGAAAAATTATATAGCAAGCTGGTTTAAGGGTAAATGCATCCCAGGTCATGCCCATCTATAGTGCTTTGGCAAAATTCAATCCTAATATGTCCTTCTCTATACCAACATAAAGAATGTCGGCACTCAGACAGAGAAGTGCCATTTGGGTTGATAACAAGGATGAGCTGAGAGGACATATTATGGAGAATGAAATGATTTCTCTTCAACCCAACAATTTTGAAACCATCCACCAATTATTCTCCAATTAAAATCCTTGGTCATGCAGTGCAAGCCGTGTGGGATTGACAAGAAGGATGAGCAATTGGTGCTCTCCATTCTGAGCAAACTTGGCCCAGAATTCTCAGTGTTCGTGTCCACCTATTATTCTAGGAGACTAACAACTCCAAACTAGTGAATGCCCTCCCTTGATGCATTCACATAATCTCTTATTTAAGAACAAGATAACATGATACATATGGGAGCCCTCAAAGCCTCCAAAATCCAATCTCTATTGGTTGGGGAGACCAAGAATTAGCAAGGCAAAGGGAAATATAAAGGCAAGGATAAAAAGAAATATGATATCAAACCTAAGGAGAAGCATAATCCTTCAGAAGGAGCCTTATGTTCTAAGAAGAACACACACAAAAGGTTTGAGAAATACAAGTGTTCATACTGCAAGAGAGGGAATCAACCATAGAACCTATGTATGAAGAAATCCATAGACCAAATGTCTAGACTCATTGAAAATAACAATATTTTCCTTCATGAAGGCTCAAGGAAGCTTGATCCTGGTGTTGTTAGGGAAAGTATTCCTATGGATGGGGTCGTGGCCACCAATGTACTAGGGGTATAAATACTGATATATAACACTTATGTAAGCATGAATTAAACAAGTTTCAATGGTTAGAAGGGTTCATACCTTAGAGATTGAAGGTTGATCCAAGCTTACTGTAGCCCTCCTCTTTCTCTCCAATCTAAGAGAAGTGCAAAACAAGCTTCCCACCTTCCTCAAACCAATTTGACTACGTGTAAGGAGATAATATTCAATATAACATGAAACCCTAATATGAGAATCATCACAATGTAATCATAAACATAGATTCAACACTATCATACACTGATTTGGAAAGGGAATAGCATCAAATATTTATTAATCAAAGAATAAGTACAAGATATACCTTCTCCTCATGCGAGGCACCTCATGAAACCTTCGATCTAGATCTCCTGCTTCTCTTATCCAAGAATATCATCCTCCAATATCCACAACAAAGGGAGATGATATCAAGGGAAAAGGTAGGGGGAATGAGAGTCCCAATTTCACTAGCATAACAATGCAAAGGCTAATCCCCCTTTCATGGACCCCTCTCCCTCTCTTGTATAGTATTCTGAAGAGTTAGGTTCGAATAGGGATCAGTTTGTTAGAAAACAGGACCACAGAGCAATAACATATATACAGTTAAATCATTAACAAGATGAAAAACACATTAAAACATTACAGAGAGACACATATATAACATGGTTCACCTAAACGATGGGCTGCATCCACGAAGAAATTGCCAGTCCTTTTATTACAGTCTAGAAAGGTGAAGGGATACAACCTGCAGCAAAATCGCTGCACTTCCTCTTCATGCCCTCACATTCTCTCTTCCAATATAATATAATACCATACATAGTTTTGTTACAATGCTTTCTTTTATAGGGGAAATACCATGGGAAAATACTATGGTTAACCCAATACCATGGGTTCGCAAAACTATTGGCCAACAAACATCCCAAAAAATATCTCCCCTGAACCCCAAGGTAGGGGGGATGAGTGTACAGTACACCTGGGTTACAAACATGACTGAATAATATCTCTGGTTCTAGAAGATTAGGATCACAACCAACACAGTTACAACCGAATGAATAGTTTCAAAACTACCCAAACCACCTCTACTTTGAGATTTTTCATGATTTGATATTTTTTTGTCCAATTCAGGACATACTCGCGGGTTTCTTTGGGAAAAGGGGCGATTGAAACGTAGGTTTCCTTAGGTAAAATCATGAGGGGGTCAAAACAACCCCTTTTAGTGTATTTCTAAGCATTTTTAGGGGTTGGTGTCTTCTAGAAAGTTTTTCCTTGGTCTGATGCCTTTCCAATGGTTCAAAGAAGAGGTTAAAAAAAGTTACAAAAATATATACATGGCTCCTCCATTCATAGGTGTCCTTTGAGTGACTAACGGGAGTTTTCATGAAGTGTCGTCATGTGACAAAAACATGTAAAAGTTGTCACATATGAAGAAGTGTCATTTTGGGATATGACACCTGGAAACAAGACTGAAGATCATGAGAGATGCCATGCACTAAAGGTCGGTTTCTCTCAGACACAAGATTTTCTCATTGATTCTGGAGCCTCCAACCACATGGTTTCCTCCAAGGAATCATTCTCTTGTTTGGATCTCTTTGGTGGTCCTAGCATATGCATGGGAGATTACTCTCAAATTCCAATTGTTGGGAAAGGTTCAATTCAATTTGAACATGGAGTGTTAAAAAATGTCCTCTATGTGCCCTCCCTAGTAGAAAAAGTGTTGTATTTATATCAGATGACCCATACAGGCTCACCAAAGAGAGTCATATTTGATCTTGACTTAGTGGAGATCTCAGAAATATCCATTGAGAACTTGATAGTGAAAGGAGTTGCAAATCATTCCTTCAAGGCATGTGGATTATCACATTTTACTCCTCACTCATATTCGAGTACCCTATTGGATCATGCTAATGATACAAGCATAATTTGGCATGAAATATTTGGCCATCTGAATTTTAAATATCTCCAACAACTCCACAATGCAGAGGTGGTTGAGGGATTGCTTCTCATCGATTCCTCTCAAGGTGTTTGCAATGGTTTATTGGTAGGTAAGCATCCAGAGCGAAGGTATGAGGTTGGGAAGGAAAGAAGAGCTTCCTCTACACTTGATTTGGTTCATAGTGATGTCTTCGGACCAATACCTAAAACATCCATGAATGGATCCAGATACTTTCGGACCTTCATTGATGACTACTCAATGTATTGTTGGATCTAATTTATTAAGAAGAAGTTTGAGGTGTTTGAAACCTTCAAACTTTTCAATGCCTTACCTAAGAAGACTCTTGGGAAGAAGATCAAAGCACTCAGATTAGATAATGAAGGAGAGTACATCAAAAAATATATCGAGCAGTTGTGTGCCTCAGCAGGTATTCAAATGCAGCATTCATACCCATACAAAGCACAACAAAATGATGTAGCTGAGATGAGAAACATATCCTTGAAAGAGATGGTTAACTGCCTTCTTGAAGAAAGAGAAATTCCATCATATATGTTGGATGAAGCAGTAAACTATACTTCGTACATACATAATAGATTGCCTCACAAGCCAGTGGTTGGGGTCACTCCATTCGAAGCACTAATGGGACATAAGCCCAATGTCTCATATATGAGGGTTTTTGGCTCCAAAACATTAGCCAAAATTCCATCTGATGAGAGGAAGGCCTTCCAACCTCAAAGTAGAGAATGCATTATGTTGGGATATGAAGATGATGCAAAACCTTACAAACTAATGCAGATTGAAACTAGAAGATGCTTCATAGAGTGGAGTGTCCAATTCAATGAAGATTCATTACATGATCTACAACCATACAAAGAGGAAGGTATAAATACTCAATCAATTCCATTTGTATATGATGATATCTCTACTAATGTTTCATATTCATATTCCAAGGACAAGGATTAAGAAGATTAAGATATTGTTATTGAGAATGAAGATCAAGCAGTGCTAGATTCAGATCCATCTCTTGCTCCCAATCCAAGGACTAAATGGGCCCAAAAATTCATTGAAGCTATTGGGAACAGTGTTGGGGATCCATTTGACAGAAGAAGAACCATATATCAATTTCAAGCTAAAAACCTTGTGCTCTTCCATATAGATCCACATTGCTCATAGAGGTGCTTCATGTTGTTGTGGTTTGATCCATGGTCCTACAAGGAGTCTTTCCATGATCCAAGATGGTAGGAAGCCATGGATGGTGAATATGATTTGCTACAAGACAACAAGACCTAAGAGCTTGTCTCCTTACGTCTTGAGAGAAAGCTTGTCCAATGCAAATGGATCTACAAAACCAAACTAGCAGCATATGTATCTAATACCAAATATAAGGTTCGATTAGTTGCAAAAGGTTATTCACAAGTTCATGGTATGAAATACAATAAAACATTTTCCCCTGTTGCAAGAATGGACTCCATAAGGATGGTTTTGGCCATTGCAGCTTTGAAAACATGGGAGGTACATTACATGGATGTGAAGAGTGCCTTCCTACATGGTGACTTGGAAGAAGAGATCTACATGAAATAGCTCGAGGGGTACACTGGAGATTCCTCCTTGATTTGAAATAGCTCGAGGGGTAGACTGAAGAAAGAGAAATTCCATCATATATGTTGGATGAAGCAGTAAACTATACTTCGTACATACATAATAGATTGCCTCACAAGCCAATGGTTGGGGTCACACCATTCGAAGCACTAATGGGACATAAGCCCAATGTCTCACATATGAGGGGTTTTGGCTCCAAAACATTAGCCAAAATTCCATCTGATGAGAGGAAGGCCTTCCAACCTCAAAGTAGAGAATGCATTATGTTGGGATATGAAGATGATGCAAAAACTTACAAACTGATGCAGATTGAAACTAGAAGATGCTTCATAGAGTGGAGTGTCCAATTCAATGAAGATTCATTACATGATATAAAACCATCCAAAGAGGAAGGTATAAATACTCAATCAATTCCATCTGTATATGATGATATCTCTACTAATGTTTCAGATTCATATTCCAAGGACGAGGATTAAGAAGATTAAGATATTGAGAATGAGAATGAAGATCAAGCAGTTCTAGATTCAGATCCATCTCCTGCTCCCAATCCAAGGACTAAATGGGCCCAAAAATTCATTGAAGCTATTGGGAACAGTGTTGGGGATCCATCTGACAGAAGAAGAACCATATATCAATTTCAAGCTAAAAACCTCGTGCTCTTCCATACAGATCCACATCGCTCATAGAGGTGCTTCATGTTGTTGTGGTTTGATCCACGGTCCTACAAGGAGTCTTTCCATGATCCAAGATGGTAGGAAGCCATGGATGGTGAATATGATTTGCTACAAGACAACAAGACCTGAGATATTGTCTCCTTACCTTCCGAGAGAAAGCTTGTCCAATGCAAATGGATCTACAAAACCAAACTAGCAGCATATGTATCTAATACCAAATATAAGGTTTGATTAGTTGCAAAGGGTTATTCACAAGTTCATGGTATGAAATACAATAAAACATTTTCCCCTGTTGCAAGAATGGACTCCATAAGGATGGTTTTGGCCATTGCAGCTTTGAAAACGTGGGAGGTACATTACATGGATGTGAAGAGTGCCTTCCTACATGGTGACTTGGAAGAAGAGATCTACATGAAATAGCTCGAGGGGTACATTGAAGATTCCTCCTTGATTTGCAAACTAAGGAAATCTATGTATGGGCTCAATAAATACCCAAGGGCATGGTATGCCAAGATGTATGCCTTCTTATTGTCACAGAAGTATAAAAGGTGTAAATCTGACTGCAATGTCTACATGCAGCAAAAAGGAGGTTGCTTACTATTGATTGAATTGTATGTGGATGAATTGCTCATTACTAGTTGTTAAGCTACTGGATTGAGGGATATCAAGTCATATTTCAGCAAGGCATTCTCCATGACAGAGCTATTGATGCTAAGGTAGTTTGTTGGCATTGAAGTGAATAAAAAAGCCTTAGGGATCATGATTACTCAGTCCAGATACATAGGATATTTTTTCAAAAGATTCCATATGACTAATTGCAAAGCAACATCCTTCCCCTTCTTATCTGGCATCAAATTGGAGACCAGACTTTTCATATGTTGTGAGTGTTGTTGCTAGTTTCATGCAGGATCTACATGAGCTGCATTGGAAGGAAACAAAGTGCATCTTGCATTATGTGTAGGGTACTAGAGAGTTTAGGATTCACTATTCTGTTAGTGCTAAGCTAGATCTGGTTGGTTTTACTAATTCATATTGGGATGGAAAAAGTCTGGACAGAAAATATACTTCGGTATTTATGTTCATGTTGGGATCTGGACCAATTTGTTGGTCAATCAAGAAGCAAGTAGTTCTTGCTCTCTCTTCAGCAGAAGCAGAGTATCGAGGGGTTGTAAATGCAGCTATTCAGGAAGTTTTGCTACATGGGGTTCTAACAGAGTTTGGAATTCACACTTCTCCTTCAATAGAATTCTTCTATGATAATCAAAGTGCAGTTAAAATTTCCAGTGATTCAGTACAGAAGTAGTAGCCCAAACAAATTGAAGTCCACATGCACTACATCTGGGAACTAGTGCATAGTAAGGATGTCATTCTGCATTACTTCCCTACATAGGAGTAAGTTGCGACCATATTCACACAATATTTCGCTGAAAAGAGATTTGCTTATCTTAGGTCTCTTCTTGGTGTGAAGGTTTGATTCGGTTTTGTTCCTGGTTTCACTGTTCATTTTGAGGGGGGGGGGGTGGTCCCATAAGGTTTTTCCCATTTCCTCTGTTTATTGAGTAGTTACTTATTTTCATTAGATTGTATGGGTGACCTTTGGTTTTAGTTTCCAGGGCTCAGGTTGTCTAATTTTGGATTAATGGGGGTGTTAGGATTATTTGTAATCCTCCCTTGACCACCATAGTCTAAATGTAAATTTCCTAGCTTAAGAGTATGTTTCCACTTCATTAGTGCCATGGGGAAGTTATCTGGGGCCCACCTACCACTTGATGCACCAGTTTGCATGCGTTTGGGAGCTCCAGAGGCCAATTTGTATAATTTAGGAACCCACATTGAGTCATGGGAGTGCCACCTTCAGTTCACCCCAGTATGTGTTGAGTTATGCTTCGATGGGCATAAGTTAGTTCACTTTCAGTTAGCCTAGCGCCAACTTTGCATGATTTAAGGAGATTGGGAGCCGTTGCTCACCTACCTAGGTCAATTAACTGATTGTGAGGTGTTTCAGTGATCCAGAGCTACACTAGTGAGTATCTAGTGGTGAATTTTCCATAGTTAGTAATCTCTAGAGACAGTCCAAGTCATGGGATTCGAATCACTCCTAGAGGATTCGAATTTCCTTTATTGTATTTGGATGTATTACATATAGATTAATTATTGTGAGATTAAGGTTATGCTGTCAAATTTTTGCCTCTTGTCTAAATAATTTCACCATGATTGTTTAATCATTGTAACACTGGATTTCTTCTTCCTCCAATCTTCTTTCATAGTGAGGTTTAATCCAACCTCAAGATCCTGAAGCTATGTTAATTTTACAATAAGTTTGATCAATTTAAACCTATATCATAGTTAATAAATTTAATTTAAAAAAAAAATATGATAATAAAAATAACAAATTATTATAAATCTATTTTAAACGAAAAATAAATTTTATTTTAAATAATATTATTATACTCATTACAATGATAATGATGGCCTTTCAATTAAAATCAAACTTGGATATTTATTTACAATCTTAGTATGAGACTTAATTTTTTAAACTATGTTTTAAAAGAGAATTAACATTTTATCTACAAAACATAAATATTTTTATATTATTTTATTTATTTAATATAAATAATAAATTTTTTATTATAATGATAAAAATTCTAAAACTTAGAAATAGACAAAATTCAGTAAACTAAAAAATCCAAAACGTGGAATGTTTAGACAAATAGAGTTAATGCGAGTTCAATAAATTTGATTTTTTAATATTATAGTATAATTTTGAAAATCAATATAATTTTATTTGCGAATGGAGTATTAAAATTTAGTTTTATTAAATACTGTTCATCTAAAATAAAATTTTTAAAATTATAAATTACAAGTTTATATCTCATAATAAAATAAAAATAATATAAATTTTAATTTTATTTCGTATATTTAACAATATTCAAATTTTAACGGATTGTGCTCAACATCGTGTGTTCATACCACTAAATTTTATGTTCTTTTAGTGAAAAAAAAACTTTAGATGTTAATTTTCTTATATAGAATTTAAGGAATCTCGTTAACAAATGACTATGTACTTATTTCACATTTTTTTATTGCACTTATTGGTTTTGTTTTTTAGGGTTTGGCCATGGCACATGAGAATGACACCAACCATGAGGAGGAGGATTTTCTCACTGGCTGGTCATGATTTGGAATAACAATACAATGAAGCTTTTGCCTTTTGCAATTCCTAAGGAGGATGAATGTTTGTGCACTCTTTCTCTTCACATTTATTATTGGCTATTGAATTATGTAATTCCTATGGATAGATAGATTTTTTTGAAGGCAACTTATAGTTTTATGTTTCCATAATATGACTAGGTACATTCTCCATTATGGCTTTGACTCCTTTTAAAAAGCCCCAGTGAAAAATGACTCCTAAGGATGGGTGAGTAAACCTACCATCAATTTTGTATGACATCTGGGTATGGGTATGACATGGACTAGTAAATCATTTTCTGATTTTGTGATTCTGTTTTTTTTCCATACGTTGTTCTAAACTTGTGAAATCTAGGAGGTTTTGAATAAACTTAACTATCAATGCCAACTGAAAGAAATGAAACTAAGCACATAATCACTCACTACATATGCTAACAACTAGAAGATGCAAGGTTTGTCTTATTACAATTATATTATTCCTTTGATACAGGTTTGTCTTATTAAAGTTATATTAGTCCTTTGATACTTTTCTTGTCCATAAATCGTTTAAATGCAAATATACACAATCCAAAGGTACCATATCCATACTCAAATGAATACAACTAACACCACTAGAAGAATTGGAAAAGGGACATAGGAGTTAACAATATTTATTAGCATTTTTAGTTTGATGTCTGCAGTACATACATCAGAACAACCACATTTGCATACATCAGAATAGCCATCAGAGTAAGCCTTTAAAATGCTACTCCTATCCTGCTTTGTGAAGGTGAAGACTACTCCTATCATGTTCTGTGAAGCAGAAGACTATTGAGATAAGTAACAGTTGGCAGTGTTAAAGCTGTGGCACTAAAGGCGGTAGGTGGTGCAGGAGGTTGGAGGAAAGTGAGTATTGATGAGGCAAGACAATGTAGGAATAACAATACTTATTCAATGTTGGGAATGGGCATCGAGCATTCTGTTGTAGGATTTGCAATAAAACCTCAAATATTTTATCCAATAGCATGTAAGCTAAATATTTGAAAACTTAAGATAATTACACTACATAAAAGCATGAATTTAAAAATCTCTTTAAAATTCGGAAAAACAAAACCAAAATAATAAGGTACACTAATAGCCAATCAACATGTATTGAACACAAAAATAGACTACATTTCTAGCATGCACAATAAAAGGAATAAGCAAAGGCACAATAAAAGGTAGAAACAATGTCAACATAACCTTCTCTTGTATTGCGTTGCTATTTATAAATCTTTAGAAATACATCCACCTCTAAATCAGTCATCAAATTATATTTGTCTTATGTTGATACACATTATATTGGTTTATTACACTCTGATCACTTATTACTTGTATCGATATATTGTGTACCGGTAAGTAGAAATCATCCTGTGTGTACATATAATTTTAGTGGATGAAAAAACATCGCATATATTATTAAATAAATAATTGATTTTTTCTAATGAAAATTTTGACTTGGATTTTTTTAATAATGTTTTAACAACACATGATTAGAATGTAAATGAGACCAAAGATTGTTGGATGGAGATAAGGTTTATGGAGTCTTCAAGTTGAGAGAAGTTTTCACAATATAGGTCGAAGTCATGGAGACAGAAGGAGGGGGGATATTTGATCCCTTCTTAAGCAAAATTATAATAGGTATCAAGAAGAATTTTAATAGGTGTCAAGAAGCGAGACACGCCCCATCCAGGAACAACTAGCATGTTAAGAGGTTTCATGATGGATTTGGTAGGAGAGGGAGGAAAAGGAAACTTTGATAAGTTACCAGAAAACATAGAACAAGAAGAAGAAGATTTATTCATCAAGGATGGGACTCATCCCAAGAGGATGTATCCCCAAAATAGATAAAATACCTAGGTACAAAATCACTTCAAAGAAAATTAGCCAAAACATCCAATAGATGCAGGATCATGTTGTTATAAGTAAGTTTATGGGAATTTGGCCCATTTAGAAGGCCATGATTTGGTGGATCGTCATTATATTCACTATCAATTTACCCATCTGGAATACTGAGATCAAATATTTGATTGACCCTTATTTCTTTGACTCAACAGGTCTATACCTCTAATTCTGGTTAGAAAAACTTATCCCAAATAAGGTATATTTCATAGTAGCCCCAATTTGGGTGAAATTATACTCTATGCCTCAGGAGTAATGGGAAGAGGAAACTATCATATGGATAGATAAGACCATCAGATATTTTGTAAAGGTATTTTAGGTGACTAAATAGGGATGATATACATCCAATGCAAGGATATGTGTCTACATGAACGTCTTGGCTGCTCTACCAAGATCGTTTTGTCTCAGGTACCAAGGAAATAAATAGATTCAAACTATTGACTATGAAAATGTACACTTGATATGTCATAAGTGCCATGAGTATGCTCATCTCTTCATGTATTATCCCCTCAATGGGAAAAAAATTCCAACCAAGGAAGCACAATAGAAAGATCCTGGGTTTTTTTTGAAAGTGGTCAACAAAAGGAAATGGGGTAAGAAGATTGTATCTAAGAGATATCCAAAAGGATTAATCAACAATAACAACATCTTTGTGGATTTAACCCAAGAACAAGAACCTGAAGAACATATGACTCAACCATCCTGTTGATGTATTTGTAACTTCGGAATGTATTCACCTATATATCTTATATCTTGTACCCCGATGTTTATTCCAGGAAGTTTCTATAATGTAAACAAGTCATGTCAAGTCATTGTGGGTAACCCTCCTATTGTTCAAGGGTTAAAGTCCCCGCAGTTCTGGGGCACTAGGGTTATTAGACTCTCCTAGAGAAGTCAGCTCTAGTAGGGTTTAGTCAAGTCAGGAGTTAGTATAAATACAGAGCTAGCCTCTCTATTTATCACACACTCACTCACACTCAATTGTAGCGCATAGCTAAGGAAGAAGAAGACATTGGGGCTAGGAAGAAAGAGGTTACTGCTGTCGAGAGATCATCTTACTGTTTTGGGATTTTCTATTTGGTGCTGATTCTATCTCTGAGGAAGTTGCAGTGTTTTCTCCATTTATGGTTTCCCCAAGGAAAAACACTGTGTCCATTGTCTCTTGTGTTTGATTGCTGTGCTTGTTATTCTCTCAGTTAAAAGATCCTAATATAATGCTAGCTTAATGATAAAAATATAGCATGCTATCAGAGCTAACCTGAGAAGAAGACACTGTGCAGTTGTGGGAACTAGGGATTCCTATTTTGGAATTTATCTCCATAGATTTTCAGCAAAAGAAGGTTGGACTAACTCTCCTCCCCATGGCACATCTTTCGGTCGAAGCGGAATCCAATTCTGAGGTTTTTCAGTTTTGGACTTGACACTACTGTCGAAAATTAGGGCTTTTCACAGAAGAGGAATTTTTTAGTGATCCCAGGCCTAGATTGATCTCCTCCTCAAAATCAAAGTTAGAAATCAAGATCAAATCATTTGGTTGGACAGAACTCCGGAAAAGCCAAACCCTAATCTACTCCTGAACCAGCACTGGAGAAATTCAACTCCAAATCCAGATCCGACATCTTGACCTGGTAAGATCTAAATATTTTGTATTTCCATTTGAGGTTCTCAGTTAATATGTCTCATCATACCAAGCTTGATGAAAAGCTTGAGGGAGCTGATAACTTCCGAGTCTAGAAGTATAGGATCTCCCTGGTCCTGGAAGAGAATGAGTTGGACTCCTACATCAATGAGGATATTCCAGTTCCAAAGGGAGATGAGGCTAAGGCCTTACATAAGAAGAAGTTTGTTATGGCAAAGAGGATTATTTCTAATTCAATCAAGGATAACCTCATACCACAGGTGTCCTCCCTAAAGACACCTAAAGCTATGTTTGATTCCCTAACCAAATTGTTTGAAGGAAAGAACATAAATAGGAAGATGACCTTGAGGAACCAGTTGAAGAATGTGAAGATCTAGAATGCGGAGACCATCCAGTCTTACTTAACAAGGGTCTCCCATATCAAAGAACAACTTGAAGTAGTAGATGAAGAAGTGGAGAATGGAGAGATTGTAATGACCACCTTGAATGGCCTCCCTAGGACATGGGACTCTTTCATTCAATGGATTTGTGTCAGAAATAAGTTATTCAAGTTCAACATACTATGGGAAGAATGCATTCAAGAAGATTCAGCTTGGATAGCAGCTCGAGAAGAAAAGATGGGAATTGAAGATCAAGCTCTCATAGTACAATCCAAGAAAACCAGATCTAGCCACCAGAGAAGTAAGTACTCTCATCAAAGTAATAACTTTAGAAAGCCTAGAGATAAGTCTAAGTTCATTTGCTATACATGTGATGAAAGAGGACACTTTGCTAGAGATTGTCCTAGAAACAAAAGTAGCTCTCACAAGAAGAAGGGAAAGAAGAGAAGACATCATGCTCATGCTGCAGAGGATGATGAACCTTCCACAAAGAGAAACAGACAAGTCAGTGATGATTCTTCAAGCGATGAAGAATATGTTCTGATCTCCGCTCTCACGGGAACTATCACACATGGCAGCAATGATTGGCTTATAGACAGTGGTGCTTCCAAACATATGACAGGATTCAAGGAATCCTTTGTGAAACTATCTAAACATGAATCACCTCACAAGGTGAAACTTGGAGATGACTACCAATATCCAATAAAAGGTAGTGGTGAATCCTCATACAAGCTAGACTTTGGAAAGTCTATCAAGATTAAAGATGTATTGTTTGTACCTGGACTAAAGAAGAACCTCCTCCCCATATCTGCATTAGATGCAAAAGGAATGAGGGTTACATTTGTATATGGCCAAGTCCTCATGTGGCCAAAGGGAAAGTATTTTGATGATGCAGTAGTGATTGGGGAACAAGAAGGAGGACTATACAAATTGAAGGGCCAACTAGAACAAGCTTTGGTTCATGACTCGGTAGAACCAAATGAGTTTTGGCATAGAAGGCTTGCACATGTGCATTATAGAGCACTACCACTTGCAAGCAAAGTTGTTGAAGGACTCCTAGAAATGAAAACAAAACATGAAAGTGTATGCAAAGGATGTGCGAAAGGGAAGAGCACAAAGAAGGCATTTCCAAGTAGCAAGAGCAAGGCAAAAGGAATCTTGGAAATCATCCACTCAGATGTATGTGGTCCAATGTCATCCAGTTCACTAAGCGAGTATGTATACTATGTTTATTTTATTGATGATTTTTCTAGGAAGGCATGGATATACTTTATGAAGAACAAAGATGAAGTATTTAGCAAGTTCAAGGAATTCAAAGCCTTGATCGAGAATCACACAGAAAACAAGATCAATACCTTTCAATTAGGTAATGGCAAAGAATTCACATCGAATGAATTCAAAGATTTATGCAAAGACTCAGGGATTAAGAGGGAGTTATACACTCCATATAATCCACAACAGAATGGGATTGCAGAAAGGAAGAATAGAACTATCATGGAAGCTGCAAGAGCTATGCTTCATGATCAAGATCTTCCTATGCATTTATGGGAAGAAGCTCCCAGAACAACAGTGTATGTACAGAATCATACTCCTCACAGAGTACTCGATAACAAGACTTCTGAAGAAGTCTTCTCCGGCAAGAAACTAGAAGTTAGCCATCTCAGAATATTCGGCTGCCCTGTATACATACACATTCTAAAATAAAAGAGGACGAAGTTAGATCCTTCAGGAAAGAAGGGTATATTTGTGGGATACTCTGAAAACTCGAAGGCTTACATAATATACTTCCCAGGGTTCAAGAATATTGAAATTATCAGAGATGTAACATTTGACGAAGATTCAGCCTACATCAAATCCAGGAAGAGACCAGCTAAAGAACCTGAAGAAACAAGAGCACCCAGAATTCATGACACAACCATGAACGAAGAAATTCAAGAAGAAGATTGAGAATTTGAAGAACCTCAAGAACCTATAGATCCACCTCAAGAGAAGAATCCTCATAAGAGGAAACCTACTTGGGTACGTGAAATTATCCAAGGTGCAGAAAGATATGGAGCTTCAAAAGAAACACCTAGAGGAAGAAAGAGAACTAGGTCTTGCTCCAGTTATGTAGCCTTGCTATGTGACATTATTGAAAAAGAACCTTCCAACTATGAAGAAGCGGCAGAAAGGAAAGAATGGAAGGAGGCTATGATCAAAGAATATCAATCGATCATGAAGAATGATGTTTGGGATATTGTCCTAAGACCAGAAGGGAAGTCAATTGTAACTTCCAAATGGATCTACAAGATCAAGCATGCTGCAGATGGCAGCATCGAGAAATATAAAGCAAGATTTGTGGATCGTGGTTTCTCCCAAAAAGAAGGAATATATTATGAAGAAACCTTTGTACCTGTAGCCAGATACACTTCCAACAGATAAGTACTTGCTTTGGTTGCAGTGATGAAATGGAAGATACACTATATGGATGTCAAGACTGCTTTCTTGAATGGTGTAGTAGAAGAGGAGGTGTATGTGGAGCAGCCACTCGGTTTTGAGACACATGACAGGGAGTCTCATGTGTGTAAATTGAAGAAATCCCTATACGGTTTGAAACAGGCACCCAGGACATGGTATGACATAATTGATGGTTTCCTATCCAGTTTGGGCTTTACCAAGAGTAAAGTAGATTCCAACCTTTACTACAAGGTTGAAGATGGCAATCCAGTGATACTCCCAATGTATGTGGATGATCTGTTTGTAACAGGTGGGGATGAGTTGATTGCTGATACGAAGAGGAAACTTGCTGCCAAGTTTGAAATGAAATACTTGGGTATGGTGCACTATTTCCTTGGCATGGAGGTGTGGCAGAATGTGAATGGAATCTTCCTTGGGCAAGGGAAGTATGCAGTAGAGATTTTGAAGAGATTCAAGATGATGGACTGCAAGGCCATAACCACACCTATGGCATCGGACCTGGAGCTATTGAGCGGTGCTTCATTAGAAGCGATTGATGCTATGATGTATCGTCAGATGATTGGGTCCTTGATGTACCTAACAAACACAAGACCAGATATTTGCTTTGTTGTGAACACCTTGAGCCAGTTCCTAATAGATCCGAGACATGTTCACTTGATTGCTGCAAAGCATATTCTGAGGTACCTGAAGGGTATAGTTGATTATGGGCTCAAGTATGAGGCAAATTAGAAGATTAACCTGGAGGGTTATGTTGATTCAAATTAGGTAGGCCGTGCCATTGATAGGAAGAGAACTTCAGGATGCTGCTTCAGTATGGGATCAAGCATGATCTCTTGGTTTAGTAGGAAGCAGTCATGTGTGGCACTGAGTATAGCTAAAGCAAAATATGTCATAGCTTGTTCAGCTAGTTGCGAGGAAATATGGATAAGAAAGCTATTGTCTGATTTATTTGATCTCCAGTTCGATGCTACTTGTATATATTGTGACAACCAGAGTTGTGTGAAGTTGTCAAAGAACCCAGTGTTCCATGACAAGTCGAAGCATATCGAGATCAAGTATCACTATATCAGGGATATGGTGCAGAGAGGAGCAATGAAGCTCTAGTATGTTGCGATGGATAATCAGATAGCTGATGTGTTGATGAAGCCATTGGGTAGAGAAAAGTTTGAGTAGTTCAGGGAGAAGCTTGGTGTTCTCTAGATCGAGGTTCCCTCCAAGGGGAAATGATGAGACCTAGAGCCATTCTGACATGGTGAGAAGATTAGGTTCCTTCCATGGTCAGATGTAAGGGCTGAGCCATTTTTTCATGGTGAGAATATTTGGTTCCTTCCATGTCAGATGTGAGTGCTAAGCCATTTTGATGTGACTATAGGATTGGTTCCTACATGATCAAATGTAAGGGCTAAATTCCATTCTTGGAATGGAGGCACCTAGTCAGTTACCAGGAATACTCAATCCAGGACTGAGGGTCGTTCTGATATGACTATAGGATGTAGTCTTACATGATCAGATGTGAGTGCATGGCCATTCTGATGTGATTGAGGGATGTGTTCCTACTTGATCAGATATAAGGGCTGATGCCATTCTCTGGGAGAATGGAGGAACCTGGTAAGTTACCAGGAATCCTCAGTCTGGGACTGAGAGCCCTTTCGATGCGATGTGTTTACACATGGTCGAATGTAAGTGTAGAGCCTTTCTGACAAGATGAGGTCAAATGTAAGTGCTGAGCCATTATGGCGCGATGTGTTTACACATGGTTAGATGTGAGTGTTGTGCCTTTCTGACAAGATGGGGTCGGATGTAAATGCAGAGCCTTTCTGACAAGATGAGGTTGGATGTAAGTGCTGAGCCATTCTAGTGAGATGTGTTTACACATGGTCATATGTGAGTGCTGGGCCTTTCTAACAAGATGAGGTCAGATGTGAGTTCTAGTCGTGCCTTTCTGACATGATAAGGTCAGATGTAAGAGCTGGGCAAGCCATTCTGACTTAGGGTCAGATATAAGTGTTGAAGACCTACATGAAGGGTAGGCCTACAACCAGCATGAAAAAGGGCTAACTCTGTAGAACCTCCTGTGCTGAGAAGAATCGAGAGATAGCACCATTCTAATATAACACTTGATGATGATCCAGATCAAGTGATGATCTAGATGTGATGATGATCCATCCTTGATGATGATCCAGATCAAGTAATGATCTAGATTTGATGATGATACAGTGATGATGATCCAGATCTCGTGATGATGAAGACTTGAAGAAGAAGATGAATTAGAAGAAGACTTGAAGACTTGAAGACAAATAAGATGAAGAAGACTTGAAGACGAAGAAGACTTGAAGACAAAGAATACTTGAAGACGAAGAAGACTTGAAGATGAAGACAACTTGAAGATGAAGACAACTTGAAGATGAAGATGACGAGATGATCTAGTCGATACAGAGAAGTGTTGGAATATATTAAACCCACTCACAACTTAGGATAAAATAATTAATCATTATTTGATTAATTATTCACCCACTAGCTTAATTAGTTAGCATCCACTTGCACCTTAAAGTCAATACATGCCATCTATATCCTAGGAATGATTTATTTCCAATTATGGGTTGATATTGACCACCTTTTGACCATCTAGAATTATTATACAGGATTTTATAGCAGATTCTATTTTATTCTATTTTTTCTGTTTTTCTTGCTTTTCTATGGATAAGATAAAAGCTAGTCAACTAGGAAACTGGGAGCTTTTGTTTCCAACCCATCCTCCATTAGTTTTTCTCCATTTTATAGTATTAGCATGTTTTTTCCATCTCCTTGAAAAATCACTCATGCTTTTTCCAACTCATGAGGTCCTTGATAGATTTGGGAAGTGCTTTAGCCACCTATGGGGGTTTGTTATATTTTGGTAAGTCAGCCTTTTTGAGCTTTATGAGTTGTTTCCATACAATTCAATTTTCCTATGAGGGATGTACTATTTATGTACACTATTATTCATAATTATTCAATGGAAGGATACACACCAATATTCATCTCTTCATTCATGTGATTCAGTCTCTTTTCTTCTCTCTATTTTTCTTGTGTATGCTTGTGAGAATTCTTAGTAGCAAGATCTATTTCATGTGCTTCTTCTTAGAATCATTGCTCATAGCATTGATCTATTATTTCTACATGGTATCAGAGCTACAAGGTTGATCAAGTTCTATAGAGTTGAGGAGCGCTTCCAGTCTCCTATCCCTCTCTGAAGAAGAGCTTGTCTAGCTTACAAGATTTTCTCCTAGTTTGTTTTGCAGGTTGCAGAGAGTATCTATTAGAGCATATCAACAACTTAAATATGGATTCAAAATTTCCTCTACTATATCCTTTCAACTATGCTGATTGGAATCCAAAGATGAGTGCATACTTGAAGAGGCAATGTCTCTTTGATGTCTCCATTGGTGCATTGAGTGAACCTGAGTCTTATGAAGAGAAGATTGATTGGATAAATAATTGTGATCGAGCTTATGGAATTATGTGTTTGGGAATGTATCCAAATATATATCATCTCATAGATTCTGCTGAACTTCCATTTGAGCTTTGGAAAATTTTGGACAAAGCTTTTGGTTTGCAGGAAATTGAAGATGAAGCATGGAGCAAACCTAGCATCTCCTCTTGTTCTCTTTCTCAAGATTTCTTGTCCTCTAAATTATATGATGAAGTTGATCATGATGAAGAAATTTCTCATACAGTTCATGTTTCCGCTTCCCTCTTTCATTCGAATGCTTCCTCCTTCAATGAAGAAGCAAATATTGAAGAGCCATCTTTTTCTGTGTCTCTCAAAGGTGATTTTTCTTCTTGTGATACTATTGATGAAAAAGAAGTAACATATGGAGCTGATGCTGATATTTATTATGATACTATAACCCATTCATTTTTCTCTAAATCTCCTATCTTATATTTTGAGATCTATGTGCCAGATTCTTCATACCTTATGCATACCTCTCTCATTGATGGTGTGCAACCCAGTGACTTCTAGGATGTTTGCTTAGTTAAATCAAGCCTTATTTGTGTCATAACACTTATATTAATTGATCTCATGTGCTTCATCATATCCTCCTTTATTCTTGGCATCAATACTCAGAGCCTTCTTGAATATTTTGAACATCTCCTTATTTCCTCCTTTCATACAAAGGATTCATTACCAGTGTATTCCCATGAGTCTATTGATATGCTTATATGTCATCCTTTGGATTCTGATTTAGAAGCATATTTGTAGGTTGATACACATATCATACCACCATCCATACCATCTACCATAGCTCTAAATAATCCTAAGGCTATACAAATCCCTAGTTCACTAGTTGATTCCTCATTGGTCTCTTATGCAGTGATATTTATCTTACATGGTTTGAAGTCTTTCCTAACTTTCAGTGGCTGGTTATCCATGTCCTTAGTCATATATGGAATGATATTAAACATGTTTGGATCTGTTCTAAATACTTATGATTCAGATCTTATGCCCATCCATCATTTAGATTTTTACACCTATTAGTTTTTCCCAGTTGCTCATAATTTTCCTAGTCTAGCCCTATATCCTCATGGAGCCATTGAAGACTTTGTCATTGCTGTTCCATATGTTAATATTTCTGATATATCATAGTTTTATCAGCCTCATATCACATCTATACAGGTGCTACATCAGATTGGAATATTGGCATGTGATTCACATCACAATTTTGCAGCTATTCAGGGAATTGGGTGCGGAATAAATTGCCTTATTTTTTGTACTCTTTGGAAAGGAGTATGCACAGATCTCTTTTCCATTTCAGATTATGTTTGTAGATCAGAGTTTGAAAACAGAAAGAAGCATTTATATAATTCTCCTACTTCATCAGTTGATGAGATACAAGGAGTCTCTCCTCTTCCTTCTTGCAGGTTCTACACTCCAGCGCATGATCATGGAGTTCATGATTTCTTCAGCAAGTCCTTCATCCAGAAGCAGTTCAGTCAGCTCATTAAAGTGAAGATGAAGATATGTTGAAAACATATTTCAAATTTTGTGCCTTGTCCTATCTTGAGGGAGGATTTTCCCCATGTGGTTTTGCCTCTTTCCTTACTTTTCTGGACATAATAATGGTTAAAGGGTGACCATAGCCTTGTTGCTGGGCCCTATATGCATCCATATACATCTATATTTTTTGTCATACCATCATAAAGTTAGAATTATAGGATGGTGTTGGAATATATTAAACCCACTCACAACTTAGGATAAAATAATTAATCATCATTTGATTAATTATTCACCCACTAGCTTAGTTAGTTGGCATCCACTTGCACCTTAAAGTCAATACATGCCATCTATATCCTAGGAATGATTTATTTCCAATTCTGGGTTGATCTTGACCACCTTTTGACCATCTAGAATTAGTATACAAGACTTTACAACAGATTCTGGTTTATTCTGCTTTTTCTGCTTTTCCTACTTTTCTATGGATAAGATAAAAGCTAGTCAACTAGGAAATTGGGAGCTTTTGTTTCCAATCCATACTCCCTTAGTTTTTCTCCATTTTCTAGGATTAGTATTTTTTTTCCATCTCCTTGACAACTCACTCATGCTTTTTCCAACTCGTGAGGTCCTTGATAGATTTGGGAAGTGCTTTAGCCACCTATAGGGGTTTGTTATATTTTGGTAAGTCAGCCTTTTTGAGCTTTATGAGTTGTTTCCATACAATTCGATTTTCCTATGAGGGATGTACTATTTATGTACACTATTATTCATAATTCTTAAATGGAAGGATACACACCAATATTCATCTCTTCATTCCTGTGATTCAGTCTCTTTTCTTCTTTTTATTTTTCCTGTGTATGCTTGTGAGAATTCTTAGTAGAAAGATCTATTTCTTGTGCTTCTTCTTAGCATCATTGCTCATAGCATTGATCTATTATTTCTATAAGAAGAAGACCAGTGCTGAAAATTGTGTTGAAAGAATACCTTCCTAGTTAAGAGGGAGTTTTGATGTATTTGTAACTTCAGAATGTATTCACCTATATATCTTATGTCTTGTACCCTGATGTTTATTCCGAGAAGTTTCTATAATGTAAACAAGTCATGTCAAGTCATTGTGGGTAACCCTCCTATTGTTCAAGGGTTGAAGTCCTCGCAGTTCAGGGGCACTAAGGTTATTAGACTCTCCTAGAGAATTCGGCCCTAGTAGGGTTTAGTCAAGTTAGGAATTAGTATAAATAGAGATCTAGCCTCTCTATTTGTCACACACTCACTCACACTCAGTTGTAGCACATAGCTGAGGAAGAAGAAGACACTGGGGCTAGGAAGAAAGAGGTTACTGCTGTCAGGCGATCATCTTACTGTTTTGGGATTTTATATTTGGTGTTGATTCTATCTCTGAGGAAGTTGCAGGGTTTTCTCCATTTATGGTTTCCCCAAGGAAAAACAGTGTGTTCATTGTCTCTTGTGTTTGACTGTTGTGCTTGCTATTCTCTAAGTTAAAATGTCATAATATAATGATAGCTTAATGATAAAAATCTAACACATCCAACATGCCATCTCAATGCCAACATAACCCTAAATACTTGAGAACATCTCACAATGAGATTACAAAGAGGCACAAGGTGGATGATTCCTTAGCTCAACTCTATAATGAAAAGGAAGAATAAATGGAAATAGAAGAAGAATACCCAGTAGATTTAGAGGAAGGAGAGGAAATGGAATTGGGAGATTCAATTCTTCATGGGCTAGTTGATTCCTATGAATAGGAAGATAAAAAATTGATTCTAGAAAATTAGATGCAACTCCTTTATTCTACAACCTATGCAAGAAGATAGAAAAATGATTCTACAACCTCTGCCAATGATAGTGGATATTTTAACGGAGTTTATTACAAATCTATTTTATAACTAAAAAAACTTGTAGCTGGAGGTTTTAGCATATGTTATTTTACCAGTGAACTTTGTTGAAAACTAGTGCATATATTAATAAAATGTACCAATGTTGTACGCTATAAATAATCTACACCAGTGCACTCAAACAGAACAAGCACCAAAGAGCACCAAAATTCAATGTCGCATCGGTGCTTACATATATCTTATACACACCGATGCTTACATACAACATAAATACATTGATGCGATATTTTATGTCATATGCAACAATTTTTTTTAATATGTTTAAACTTTAATGGTAATGTCTATTTATAACAGCACCCCGATGTATTTCATCATAATAAGCACCGATGCAGACAAAGTATTAAAATGGTCTATTGCATTTAAACAATTCAAACACACATGTGCGTAAAATATTTAAAAAATCATGGTGCATATAAACAATTAAAAAGTAACTATACGATTACCAAACAAAAATGCACCGGTAACTGCAACTTAGACATTGACATTTTTTATTTTTTAAATTTAAGAATGCGTTTAATTTACATTGGAGTATCGGGCGTATCATTTATATAAACACACGGGTGCATATCATTCGAACAAACACACCAAAGTGACATCAAGTACCAAAAGCACCACAAATGATTCTTTGAATAGTGACCACTGACATTGTAGTGAAATATTTGTATTATATTTTTAATTTTTCTATTTCCATTATTGATGAGAAATGGAAATAATTTTTTGTACTTTTCATTTCAATTTTAATTATTGTGTTTGTTTGGATTATTTTCTTATATAATAGATTATAGCATCTATTTTAATATTTGATCATCCATACATTTAATTACCAATGTACCATTTCACATGTAACATTTGACAATAGCATTGGAGAATGCAATAGAATTAAAAAATTAATTTATTATATATCAATAAGAGGGAATTTGTCATACAAAATAGGACAACATAGAGACAAGAATAATCAAAATGCCAGCATGCATGTAATTTTTACAGTTATTGGTAACCCATTGTATTTCAATTTGGACACTATGTCCAGAACATTATACAAAATGACTGATTTTCATAGACAATTATTTAAAAATATATAGTAGCTTGCATTAACATAAAAATAAATATGGATCGTCATTATTCATTGGAACTGTTATTAGTACTCGAGCCACTTGCATCAGTTAAGTTATTTTGTCGAATGTTTTGTTGATTGGCGTGATTATTTTCCTCTTCTTCAACTTCCATCTACAAACATAAAAACAAAGTGTACTTAGTGTATCTACATTTCTAGGAATAATGAAAATTAAAATAGATAATATACATAAATGTAAATTGAAATTTGACATACCAGAGCAATAATTGCGTCCTGAGTGTCACACATTATTTCAAAACCATGTCTCATGCCATCTATCAACAATTGTTATGTTGGTTACATTCCATACTTTGTTTCGTGCAAGTTTTATATGCCGTAATAAATCATAGATTTAACATTTATGATTTTTGTTGTTATATTACTTATAAAATGAGAGATGTAAAACAACATAGATACTTACAAAATCTGTTAGAAAATTCGGGTTATAGTTGTCATTGATGTCAAAGGTGTTCACGAATGACAAAGGAATAACTAGTGGATATGATGGCAGGACAAACTCAGTAAAAGACTAAGGTAGTGATGACATGGAAAGATGATGAGGCGGCATAGTTATATGCATGAGATCCGATAAATGAGGATCAATTTTTGTATAATCCACAAAGACAGAATGCATATCTGCATTAGTTCTAGAATGGACAGTAAGGGAGTGACCTGCACTAGATCTGACGATGAATATCAAGTTTACATAAATCAGGCGGAAAATCCAAAGTTTGGAAAAAGATCAAGATGGACGGTTAGGGGTAAACCCACAAGGAAATCAACAATCAAGGAAAATTTAGAAACAAATTTGCGGAAGGAAATTATGGAAGTCCAAAATAGGAAAGTGTGATTCTGCATCCCGCAATCCGCAATGTGGAAACAAAGTTGTGGAAGAAAATTGCAGAAGCCCAAAATAGGAAAGTGTGATTCTAGATCCCGCATCCTGCAATCCACAAGATCAATGGTCAGGAAAGACTCCGCAAAATATCGATAGTGTGGAAGATAAATTGCAAAAAGGAGCTTGCAGAAAGTCAAAATGCTACGTTTCTGCATCCCGCAATCTGGAGAGATCGGACAGTTGAAGTTAGTTCCTCTAAAATAGATCAATGGTGTGGAAGAAGATTACGGAAAGGAGTTTGTGGAAAGGCAAAAGCAGATAGTCGACATCCCACATCCCGCATCCCATAGTTTGGAGAGATCGGATGGTTGATATTAGTTCCACTAAAAATGATCAACGATGTGGAAGAAAGCTTGTGGAAAGGATTTTACGGAAATGAAAAAGAGGACAGTCGACATCCCGCATCCTGCATCCCACAATATAGAGATCGAAGGTCACGAAAATGGCCTATGAAGATCAACAGTTGGGAATCGTTGATGAGGAAATATTAGTGCAGAAAGGCGATTTTGAGGCAAAAATCGATGGTTAAATCGACGGTCCAGATTGACTTAGAGATAGTATCAGTGACTTTGATTGGATCAGGAATTTGATTCCGCAAAAAGAAGTTTGGCAGTGCGGAAGCACCTGCAAACGTTGGATAGAGGTACGAAAATGGTTTTCAAGATGCGGAAATGACTTTTGAGGTGCATGATCAATGGAATAACGTGAAAGGATGTTCTAGAAGGTGTGATCTTCAGATCTGAAAGGGCGCACCAATGAAAGGTGTGTTTGTTCAATTTGAAGAGATGCAACTATTAAAAGAATCTTAAATGGTGAGAAATATTTAAGCATCAGCTTGAGTAAAAAGGAATATGTCTCTGCAGTTTGAATTACATGATCAAAATTAGAGACTAGTGGGTGTGACAGAATTCAGTGGGAGAGAAATCATGAGAAACATATCAGGGTGGCAAGGTGGTGCTAGGTTAGGCAACAGGCTTGTAGGGGGTTGTTTTCTCCTTTCAGTTGTAGCTGATAAACTAGGGGGTTGTAGCCTCCATCCAATTTGCATTGGTAAATAGGGTGTTGTAGCATCCTTTCTATCGTAGTTGATAAACCAGGGGGTTGTAGCCTCCTTCCAATTGGCATTGGTAAATAGGGTGTTGTAGCATGATTTCCGTCATAGCTGATAAACTAGGGGGTTGTAGCCTCCTTCCAATTGGAATTGGTAAATAGGGTGTTGTAGCATCCTTTCAGTCGTAGCTGATAAACCAAGGGGTCATAGTCTCCTTCCAATTGGTATTGGTAAATAGGGTGTAATACCATCCCTTTCTATAGAAGCAGGAAAAACTATTTGTAAATAACAATTTTGCAGTAATAGGATGTATTGGTGGTTTACCCTATTGGGCTATCACATTAAAAGTGTGCTCTATGTATTCTTGTTGTTATCTATTTCTAATGATAAATTTAAAAGTGGTTAAAATAGTAAAAATTTAACAATACTAATTCACCCCCCCCACCTCTCAGTATTGAACAATAAACCAACAGTTGGTATCAGAGCAGGTTCCTTCAGCAAATTTTAACCACTGGAAGGTAGATCCTCTATGAAAACCACTATGGATGAGAAAGAAGTCATGGAAACTAACATAACTCCACTATTTATAGGATAATACTATACATATTGGAGTGTTATAATGAGATGCCATCTGATGTCCCTTGGATGGAAGGTTTGGGATGAAAATGAAAAGGAGGTTCCTGTGGGAAATCAGTACCCTATAGACACAATTGAACTAGGTGAATATGAAGGTAATGCCAAAGCCCTAAATGAAATCTTGAGTGGATTAACAAACACTGTGTTTACTAAAGTTATGCAATGCACATCTGCCAAACAAGCCTGGGATAAGTTGAAGATTATCTATGAAGGAGCATCTAAGGTCAACGAATCCAAACTACAGACATATAAAGGTCAATTTGAAACCCTAAAAATGAGATAAAAAGAGAATATTGGGGAATACATTCTTCATGTAGATGAGGTGGTTAATGATATTAGAGGTCTTAGAGGAAAATTGAAATAAAAAGAAGTGTTAAGAAAGATACTAAGAACATTACCAATGAGATATGACTCAAAGGTTTCCACCCTAGAGGAATGGGATGACCTTAAAAAGGTGACAGTAGATGAGCTGCATGGAATTCTCACTGCTTATGAGATGAGAACTGGCCAGGCTAAAAAATCAAAGAAATATGCAACGTTTAAAGTCACTTCCAAAAATCAACCACAAAATCCAGATGATGAGGAATCCCTCTTTATAAGTAGACTTAATAAAGACACTGGGAAATACAAATGTAAACTACCTTTGAAATGTTTTAACTTTGGAAGGATTGGACATTTTTCCCATAAGTGTTCCTACCCAAAACAAGAGGAGAGTGACCATGAAGAATCATGCTGTCATAAGGGTAGAAATAAGTATAAAGAGAAAAAGAAGAATTTCTATTCCAAGGAAGAAACTGAAGATGAGGAAATGAGTGAAGATAATGAAACCATGTTTTTAGGAACAACGAACTCAAATGAGGAATCATAAGTGGAAATAGAATTTGATACATGGATGTTGTAGATGAAATTGAAAGATGTAGGAAAAGAAACAAAGCTTTGAAAGAGAAACTGTCTAAATACCAAGAAGAGACAAATCAGATTATTACTAATTTGAGAAATCAACTTCAAGAGGCAAAGAAGAGTGAGGAATATCTAGTAGTTCTTCTCAGGAAGAGAATTCAAGATTCTAAAAAACTTGAGAAAGAAATTGCTCGACTTATGGAAGGAGTTGATGAAAAATCCATTAAATCATAGTTTGAGAACAACTCAAGGATTCTAAATGACATTTTGAGTATCCAAATACCATTAAGTGATAGGTCTAGTTTGGGGTTCGTTAAAGAGAAGAATATAGAGAGTTTCCCACTCACTAATCAGAGAGGAAGTACAAAGAGTTATGCTAAAGTACTGAAGAGTCCTGTTAAAAAGGAAAATTGCAAAGAACATGCTTTATCCTTTCATGACAAAGACAGAACTCATGAGGATCCCAAGAGACAAGTAATAAATAGAAATCAGAAAATATTTCTAGGTCATCATTATTCATGTAATAACTTTGGTCATAAAGCCCTGAAATGCAAGGTTTATGAAAACTCTCATGAGTACAAGAAGGATGCAATTAAAAAGCCGAAGGTAAGGAATCATAACCAGTTTGGACTTGTCCAAAGGATTGATATAGAGTGTTATAAATGTAATAACTTTGGACACTTGGACATAAATTGTAAACTGAAATGTGATGCTCTAGTAGAAGTTTAGAGACAGTGGAAGAAAATGGCAGTTAGGAAATAGAGAGACCAAAGACCTTTTGTGGATAAAGAAAAATTTCATGGTTATTGTCATTGTTGTCATAAGTTTGGTCACAAGGTGGCTGACTGCAGAGTCAAAGGAGAAAATCAAAGGATGAAAAGGAAACAGGACACCAACGCAGAGCATGGTGAAGGAAAAGAAAATAGTACACCTCTTGAAAAGGTGTGGAAGAAATAATTAGAAGCCTCAGAAGAAACACAACTTTCAGTCATTAATGAAGTCTCAGTAGTTGATGTTGAGAATAATGAGGTCATAGATAAAAATGACATTCATCATGAGGAAAAGCTACTTAGTGATGTAGAAGAATATCCCAATGTAGATAAGGATGAAGGAGATAGTGATTGTGGAATTTACTTCCAAAAATTCTCTCATTTTGTAAAAAAAAAAGAAAAAACCAAAAAATTGAGGGCATGGACGGTCATCTTAAAGGCATAGGAAATGTTGCATTATCTCAGGGGGAGATTTATATCTTTAAATTAAGTATTTTTAAGATGAGAAGGAAAACAATTGTTTTTGGTTAAAATTCAATGTGAAAAGAAGAGAAAAAGAGGGATAACATAGATCAAATTATGTGGTTAATGAACCTCGGTTATGGTTTCAAAATTGTGTTAGCTACCACCATTGGTTTTAGAGGAAGTATTTACTCAGGGGAGTTAAAGTCCGAAAATTTGAATTGGTATTAAAAAAAAACTCAATTGGTGTCTAATGTTGAAGTATATTGAAAGCTATCTTCTTCAAATATGATAGGTGGTCAAGGTTGGTGTATGGATGGCATAAGAGAATGTATGAAGTAACGTGAGAACAAAAAAAGTGAGATTCATGAAGACCATGATGTTTGCAATCAAATAGAAGATAAAGATGATTATGTTCACTTAGTATTTGAAGTCATGACACATAAATTGTTGAGAGTAGAAGAAAACTAAAGTCTAAAAATAAAAAAGTAGTCTATTGATAAGGTAGCAAGATGAGTTCAGCATTGACAAAGGAAAGAGGTTGAGGTTATGAGTCTTTGTGTCTAAGATAGTGAGACCAGAGAAACTATGCAATAAACTGAAGTAATCTCTGTGTTGAGGATTTGATGTTATGGGTCTCTGGACAGTTGATAATATAGATCTAAAATCCAAAAGAATCCAGTAGAATATGCTAGGTCTTTATATGAAGATCTAAATGCACAGGTTTAAGGAATTATGGTAAAAGTGTTGATGTATTTGTAACTTCGGAATGTATTCACTTGTATATTTTATGTATTGTACCCCTATGTTTATTCCAGGAAGTATCTGTGATGTAATTGAGCCATGTCATACCCCGATGTTCCTATCGGGAGATTCAATAATGTAAAAAAGTCATGTAAAGTCATAGAGGATAACCCTCCTTATTGATCAAGGGTTAAAGTCCCCGCAGTTGTGGGGCCCTAGGGTTATTAGACTCTCCTAGAGAAGTTGGACCTAGTGAGTTATTGTCAAGTCAAGAATTAGTATAAATAGAGAGTGAGCCTCTCTATTTATCATACATTCACTCACACTCAATTGTAGCGCATAACTGAGAGGGAAAGAAGAAGCTGGGACAATAGAGAGAGAGACTACTGCTGTCAGGAGATCATCTTACTATTTTTGGGTTTTACTTTGGGTGCTGATTCTATCTCTGAGCAATTTGTGGGGTTTTCTCCTTTATGGTTTCCCCAAGGAAAATATTTGTGTCTATTGTCTCTTATGTTTGATTGATGTGCTTATTATTCTCTCAGTTAAAGATCCTAAGATAATGCTAGCTTAAATGTTAAAAATTTAACATGGTATCAGAGATAACTTGAGAAGAAGACACTATGCAGCTGCTGAAGCTAGGGATTCCTACTTTTTGGATCTCTCTCCACATATTTTCAACAAAAGGAGGTTGGGTTGACTCTCCTCTCTAGGGCGCATCTTTTTGTCGAAGCAGAATCTGATTCTGAGGATTTTCAGTTTTTGACCCTACACTGCTACCAAAAATTAGGGCTTTCCACAGAAGTGGAATTTTTGAATGATCTTAGGCCTGGATTGATCTCCTCCCCAAAATCAAAGTTTAGAGATCAAGATCAATTTTTTTGGTTGGGTAGAACTCTGGGAAAGTCAAACCCTAATCTCCTCCTAAACCAGAGAACCGGCTCTGTAGAAATTTAGCTCCATATCCAGTTCCAACATCTTAACCTGGTAAGATCTAAATATTTTGCATTTCCATTGGAGGTTCTCTGTTAAGATGTCTCGTCATACCAATCTTGATGAAAATCTTGAGGGAGCTGATAACTTCCGAGCCTGGAAGTATAGGATCTCTTTGGTCCTAGAAGAAAATGAGTTGGGCTCTTACATCACTGAAGAGGTTCTAGTTCCAAAGGGAGATGAGGCTAAGGCCTTACACAAGAATAAATCGATCATGGCTAAGAGGATTATTGTTAATTCAATCGAGGATCACCTCATACCACAGGTGTCCTCTCTAAATACACCTAAAGCTATGATTGATGCCTTGACCAAACTGTTTGAAGGGAAGAACATAAATCAGAAGATGAATTTGAGAAACCAGTTGAAGAATGCAAAGATCCAGAATGAGGAGACCATATAGTCAGACTTTACAAGGGTCTCCGAGATCAAAGAAAAACTTGAAGCAGTGGATGAAGAAGTTGAGAATGCAGAGATTGTGATGACCACCTTGAGTGGTCTCCCTAGGTCATGGGATTCTTTCATCCAAGGAATCTGTGCTAGAAATAAGCTAATCAAGTTCAGTAGGATGTGGGAAGAATGCTCACAAGAAGAAGCTAGAGTAGTAGCTCGAGAAGAAAACATGGGAAATGAAGATCAAGCTCTCACAGTAGAATCCAAGAAAAGAAGAAGGGACAATCATCATCACCAGGGTAAGAATTCTCACCAGAAAGATAAATCTGTAAGATCAAACAAGGATCTATCCAAACTTAGATGCTATATATGTGATGAAAGAGGAACCTTTGCTAGAAATTTTCCCATGAATAAGAATAGTTCTAAAAATGAGAAGAACCACAAAATAAGACATCATGCTCACACTATAGAGGATGATGATCCTCCCAGGAAAAGAGTCAAACAAGAAAGTGAAGACTCTTCTAGTGATGAAGAATATGTTCTGATCTCTGCCCTCACGGGAACTGTCACACATGGAAGCAAAGATTGGCTTATTGATAGTGGGGCTTCAAAGCATATGACAGGATTCAAAGAATAGTTTGTGAGGATATACGAACATAATTCACCCCATAAGGTAAAACTTGGGGATGACTACCAATATCCCATAAAAGGTAGTGGTGAATCCTCCTACAAGCTAGACTCTGGAAAGTCTATNACTTAAGAAGAATCTTCTCTCCATATCGGAATTGGATGCAAAAGGAATGAGGGTTATGTTTGTAGATGGCCAAGTCCTCATGTGGCCAAAAGGAAAGACTATTGACGATGCAACAATAATTGGAGAGCAAGAGGGAGGATTATACAAATTGAAGGGCCAACCAGAACAAGCTTTGGTTCATGACTCAGTAGAGCCAAATGAACTTTAGCATAGAAGGCTTGCACATGTGCACTATAGAGCACTACCACTTGGAAGCAAAACTATTCAAGGACTTCCAAAAATGTAGGAAAAACATGAAGGAGTTTGCAAAGGATGTGTGAAAGGAAAGAACAGAAAGAATACATTTCCATGTAGTGAAAGCAAAGCAAAACGAATCTTGGAAATCATTCACTCCGATGTCATCCAACTCATTAAGCATGTATGTATACTATGTTTCTTTCATTGATTATTTTTCTAGGAATACATGGATATACTTCATGAAAAACAAGGATGAAGTATTCAACAAGTTCAAAGAGTTCAAAGCCTTGATTGAGAATCATATAGAAAATAAAATCAAGACCTTTTGATTAGACAATGCCGGAGAATTCACATAAAAGGAATTCAAAGAATTGTGTAGATATTTATGGATTAAGAGGGAGTTAACCACTCCATACAATCCACAACAAAATGGGGTTGCAGAAAGAAATAATAGAATGATTATGGAAGCTACAAGGGCAATGCTTCATGATCAAGATCTTCCTATGCATCTATGGGAAGAAGTTGCTAGAACAACTGTGTATGTACAAAACCGTACTCTGCATAAATTACTTGAGAAGAAGACACCTGAAGAAGTCTTATCCAACAAGAAACCAAAACTCAGCCATCTTAGAATATTCGGCTGTCCAGTGTACATACACATTCCAAAATAAAAGAGGATAAAGTTAGATCCTTCAGGAAAGAAGGGTATATTTGTGGGATACTCTGAAAGCTCTAAATATTACAGAATATATTTCCCAGGATTCAAGAAGATCGACATAAGAAAAGATGTAACATTCGACGAAGATTTAGCTTACAACAAATCCAGAAAGAGACCAGTTGAAGACTCTGAAGAAACAGAAGTACCCAAAATTCAAGATACAACTATGAATGATGCAAATCAAGATGAAGATCGAGAAATAGAATAACCCCAAGAACCTGTAGATCCACCCCAAGAGAAGAATCCTCACAAGAGGAAACCTGCATGGGTACGAGAGGCTATCCAAGGTGCAGAAAGATATGGGGCTCTAGAAGAAGTACACAGAGAGAGGAAAAGAACCAGGTCCTGCTCCAGCTATGTAGCACTATTGTGTGACTTCATTGATAAATAACCTTTCAACTATGAAGAAGTGGTAGAGAAGAAAGAATGGAAGGATGCTATGATCGAGGAGTACCAGTCAATCATGAAGAATAATGTCTGGGATGTTGTTCCAAGACCAAAGGGGAAGTCTGTTGTGACTTCCAAATGGATCTACAGGATCAAGCATGCTACAGATGGAAGCATAGAGAAATATAAAGTAAGATTTGTGGCTTATGGCTTCTCCCAGAAAGAAGGGATAGATTATGAAGAAACTTTGGCACCTATAGCCAGATACGCTTCCATCAAATCGGTACTTTCTCTGGCTACAGTAATGAAATGGAAGATACACCAAATGGATGTCAAGAGTGCTTTGTTGAATGGTGTAGTAGAAGAGGAAGTGTATGTGGAGAAGCCACTTAGTTTTGAGACACATGACATGGAGTCTCATGTGTGTAAATTGAAGAAATCCCTATATGGTTTGAAACAGGCACCTAGGACATGGTACGACGGAATTGATGGCTTCCTATCCGATTTGGGCTTTACCAACAGTAAAGCAGATTCCAACCTTTACTACAAGGTTGAAGAAGGGAACCCAGTGATACTCCTACTATATGTAGATGACCCATTTGTAACAGGTGAAGATGGGTTGATTGCTGATACAAATAGGAAGCTTGCTATCGAGTTCGAGATGAAGGACTTGGGTATGATACACTACTTTCTAGGCATGGAGGTGTGGCAAAATGAGGATGGAATATCCCTGGGAGAAGGGAAGTATGTAGTAGAGATCCTGAAGAGGTTCAAGATGATGGAATGCAAGGCCATGACTGTTAAATTTTCATATGCTTACCTAAGACATCAGTATTTCATTTCATTTTCATAACAAAAGCATATAAATAGGATCACTGAAAGATAGAAAAGCACAACCATACAAAAGGAACACAAATATTTATCCTGGGAAAACCCTAAAGGGAAAAACCCAGCAAAAGCTTCCTCAATATAGATGTCCCAAAAAGATAAAAGATAAAACCAGTAAGGAGATCAAATCATGATCCTCCTCCTTCTCCAGCTACTTCTCTTCTCCACTAATGCACTACACCAGTGAGAGTGTGTGTCACAAATGAGGAGAGCTACACCTCTATTTATATTCATCCGTTCACTTCAATTAACTCATCTGACATGTAGGCTCGATTTAATCATGTAGGATCGAGTTACAGATGTAGGCTCAAGTAACCACACTGGGGTGCTAATGAACCACCTTTACAATTAGAGGGGACTATCTCATGACTCTTATTAGTTCTTCCGATTAGAAGCATTGGGGTACAAATTAATACAAGTGGTTCTCCTGGTAGGACCATCGGGGACAACAAAATATACATATAGAATATTCTTCGAAGTTAAAATATTTCAACACTCCCCCTTAACGAGAAGGGTATTCTACAACAACATCAACAACAACAATAGTAGGAGAGGGATAGAGTACATCATCAACATCATCAGGGTAACACATCTATAAATCATTGGAAGCTTTTCAACATCATATAGTCTTCGTCTTCAATTTTCAACGATAGCAACTCTTTGATCAGCATCAACATCTTTTGACCTTTTGATCAGCAACATCTTCAACACTTTGACGTTTTGATCAGCAACACCTTCAGCAACATCTTCAGCACTTTGACCTTTCAAACAGCAACATCTTCAGCACTTAGACCTTTCAATCAGCAGCAGCATCTTCGGCACTTTGACCTTTCGATCAGCAACATCTTCAGCGTTTTGAACTTTCGATCAGCAACAATATCTTTAGCATTTTGATCAGCAACATCTTCAGCACTTTGATCTTTCGATCAGCAAAAACATCTTAAACATTTCGATCAGCAACATCTTCAGCACTTTGATCTTTCGATCAGCAACAACATCTTCAACATTTCGATCAGCAACATCTTCTGTACTTTGATCTTTCAATCAACAACAACTTCTTTAGCATTTTGTTCTTTCGATCAGCAACCTGATCGGTAACATCGTGATTAGCACCATAATCATACTTCAATTCTCAAATAGAATCATCATCAAGATATTCTGATCTTTTGATCAGTACATCGTTATCATCACATACTGATCATTTGATCAGTACGTTATCATCATCATACTCTGATCTTTTGATCAGTACATCATCATCGTCATACTTTGATCAGTACATCATCATCATCATACTCTGATCTTTCGATCAGTACATCATCATCATGCTCTGATATTTCGATCAGTACATCATCATCATCATACACTGATCTTTCGATCAGTATGTCGTCATCATCATAAAAACAACATTATCATCAAAACATCAACATCATCAAAACATCAACATGATCATTCCTTTCAAAATTACGGGATTTAGGTCTTTATGGAGTTACCAATGATCCTTCCTTTTGGAATTACAAGATTTAGGTCTTGTTGTGCCCCTACTCAACAGCCTTTAAAAAACATTATTTCATCAAACAAAATTGTATTTTGTTTTGATGAAATGTTTGAATTTCATATAGCAAACTTAAAGAATGGACAGCTCCTGAAATGGTGACATTCCAGAAGCTACTGAAACAATGAAATTAAATGTTTTTAAGGAAAACCTTTGCGAACTAGGGATTAGTTGAAAAAATCGCTACTTTGAAATTATTCGTATTGAAAGTCAAGGGATAAGTATTAATACTTTTAACTTACTCTTGAAATATTATCCAAATATTTGTCATTTGA